>WNWK01010282.1:20652-71104 GCA_009830355.1 Cherax destructor | reverse complement strand
GTGTAAAGTTACACGTATAAACAATATAAGGTCGGATTAGTGAGAGGATCTGAATTGCTACCCCGACCAACCACATGTTAACTAACGCCCGGTCTCGTGGCCGTATAAGAGTTCAAGGAAATTAACCTTCCTTGACTCGACGGGACAACCCTTACCATCGCGATCGAATTAGATCGCAGGAGGACGTCAACAACGAAACGACCCCCTCATCTAAAGCTAAGTACTCTTCTGTCGTCTTTGTTATTGGCCAATGATATTGTTACGCACAGTAGATGTACTTTAGCTAGGTCAACGATCTACAATGCACCGCTATGATGCTGTTAATTAGGTGAGTGATGGTCATGTTAACTTAATTGTGTGTTCTCTACCTTTCCTCCTACTAGATCAGTTGTTTAGTAACCTATACAGTCCACTTAAATTTAATCCTACCATAACTATTAATATTATCTACTCAGATTTATTTATACTGGTCCAGAGTGCAGTGGGTTAACGTGAGAATATCGTAGGTACCCCTTGGGTGCGGCCAGGAGTGGGTAAAGTTCTAACATACCTTAAAGGGAATGACTGCAGTAAAATTATACGAGTCGGTCATCTCCCTGGGGGTTTGTTTATTGCAAGTGGCGGTGTCCCAGATAGACTTATCTCCCACAATTCCCCACACATCCAGTGTGTAGGCTGGGTTTTCACTGACCACTTCCCTCTCTCCCGCCTCTCTGCCCAGCTTCTTCCGCTTCCTCCTGCTGGTATGATGGTTCTCTATTCATACCCCACGAACGTTAAACTACCAGCGGTACATTAAGAATATCTGTTCATATTGGAAAGTTTATCAATCACAACTTTCGGAAAATACCAATATTTTTCACAAAACTAGCCACTTCGGTGGCAAAATCTAATCTAGATAAGCTTAGTCTAGACAGCGGCTGGGGTGGACATGCTATTGCTGCTTCTCATGCATTTCAGAGTGGTTGTCCGTGAGCATAATGACCACGGGATTGAGGAAACGTATCAACACAGTAGGGATTGATTTGCTGAAGGCAGCTGTCACTACGGATGTAAAAAACGTCCTACTTCACCAGGATTTGTATGGGGTGCATAATAAAGATATCAAACTAAAACTTCCCAACATTATTCGAGAAACATATGGCATAACAAGCGGCTTTCTATATAGTAGTAAGTCATTGATGTCAGCTATGGTCTGTATACCTTGTACATGTACTGGTAGTAAATAAAGATATTATTATTATGCCAGCAATGCACAGCATATTAGGGGCTTTTGGCATGTACATCTCATTTATACCTATGTATCATTGTATCATGTCTACCTAACTATTATTATTATTATTATTATTATTATTATTATTATTATTATTATTATTATTATTATTATAACTTAAGGTCAGAGGTTGGTGGAGTACAGAGGTGTTTGCTCAGGGAGTAAGACACTTGTCACTGCCAGTGTTTAGTCCTCCTGGGATCCACCTCATCTAACTTGACAATTTATTGTTTCAGTTTCTCTTTCTAGAGGAAACTTTGTTATCTTTCTCATTGCCCGGCAGATTTGATCAATATATTTTTTGTTAGTGGTGGTTGTTAGGGCTCAATAAAGCGTCACCTGTGGTGGCCCTGAATAACACCAACAACAATAACAACATTCTCAAAATTATTAAGTTTTTTCTTAATTCTGGTCATTATATGAAGCTCTGGAGTAACTACCACTGCAACACTTATTTGTGAGGTAAGTGAGCACTCTCTCATATTATTATTTATTGTCACAATGTGATAAATAAGTGGAAATAATGATAATACTGATGCAAGTGATCACCTGTATTACCAAGACCTCAGTAACTTTACTAACTTTAATAATAATATCTTTATTTACTACCAGTACATGTACAAGGTATACAGACCATAGCTGACATCAATGACATACTACTATATAGAAAGCCGCTTGTTATGCTGAGCATTTCCCGCAAATTAGGTCAGTTTTGTCCCAGGATGCGACCCACACCAGTCCACTAACACCCAGACTATGACACACACCAGTCCACTAACACCCAGAATGTGACCCACACCAGTCCACTAACACCCAGAATGTGACCCACACCAGTCCACTAACACCCAGGTTCCCATTTTAAATTGATGGGTGACCATGGACAGCAGGTGCCTTAAGGAAACACGTCCCTAATGTTTTCCAGCTGTACTGAGGATTTGAAGTCCGGACCTCAGTGTGTGCGCTGAGTGCGCTAGTGATCGAGCTACGGGACACCTACTCTTACACTTTAGTTCACTTACACTTAAGTTCACTTACACTTAAGTATAGTAACACACAAGTTTAGTTCTAAGCTCATTTAGGCAAAGGTACACGTAAGTACTATTATCATACATAGTGTATATTACCCAGGATAACACAAAAAAGTCAAAGTGACTCATTTCCATTGTTCAGTTACACTTAAGTTCACTTACACAAGTTTAGGTTGTTTACAATTATCATACATATTAACATATATGTAAATTACCCAGAATAACCCATATTTCCCTAGGTTCCTTGTAATATTATTATTAGGTGCTGTATGACCCATAAAGGTTTAGTGCTCCACCAGGAATGTAATAAAGTTTTGATCAGTGACAGAAAATTTTCCTGCTAAAGAATATTTCTTGCATATATAACTTTAGTTAAAATATCTGCTAAGATATTATAAATGTTATTGTTATAGTGCTGCTTATATTGTGCCAAGTGCCTGACCTTCCTGCCTAATTACTCCTTGATAATGTAGTAGGTTGGCAGACAGCAACCACCCGGGGAGGTACTACCGTCCTGCCAAGTGAGTGTGAAACAGAAACCTGTAACTGTTTTACATGATGGTAGGATTGCTGGTGTCTTTTTCTGTCTCATAAACACGCTGGATACAGGTATTGTTATTTGCAAAATATATGCATACAGAGAGACCAAGACGTTACGTTGAATAAGTCACTAACAAACACACACACACACACAGAAGAGACAAAGAGACAGACTGATTCATTTAGGCCCATTTTACCTCTCTACACATCAAACAGATATGTATTGTTATTTGCAAAAAACTTACACTTAGGTCACACTACACAGACATGCACATGCATAAATATACATACACACAGGTTTGCGACAAGGCTAGTTCCACAACTCAGGGGTCTGTCCTATGAAGAAAGGTTGAGGGAAATAGGACTAACAACACTGGAGGAAAGAAGGGTCAGAGGAGACATGATAACGACATACAAAATACTGCGGGGAATCGACAAGGTAGACAGGGACAGGATGTTCCAGAGAGGGAACACAGAAACAAGGGGACACAACTGGAAGCTGAAGACTCAGATGAGTCAAAGGGATGTTAGGAAGCATTTCTTCAGCCACAGAGTAGTCAGGAAGTGGAATAGTCTAGAGAAAGATATAGTGGAGGCAGGAACCATACATAGTTTTAAGACGAGGTATGATAAAGCTCATGGAGCAGGGAGAGCAGAGACCCAGTAGCGGACAGCGAAGAGGCGGGGCCAGGAGCTGAGTCTCGACCCCTGAAACCACAATTAGGTGAGTACAATTAGGTGAGTACACATCTAGGTTTTTCTTCTTTTTCTTAATAGCTCCTGTTCTTCTTTATTTCCTCTATTCTCCATGGGGAAGTGGAAAAGAATATTTCCTCCGTAAGCCATGTGTGTTGTATGAGACAACTAAAGTGCCGGGAGCAATGGGCTAGTAACCCCTTCTCCTCTATACATTACTAAAAAAGAGAAGAAAAACTTTATAAAACTGGGATGCTTGAATGTGCATGGATGTAGTGGGGATGACAAGAAAGAGATGATTGCTGATGTTATGAATGAAAAGAAGTTGGATGTCCTGACCGGTCCTAAGCGGAACAAAGCTGAAGGGGGTAGGTGAGTTTCAGCGGGAAGAAATAAATGGGATTAAATCAGGAGTATCTGAGAGAGTTAGAGCTAAGGAAGGGGTAGCAATAATGTTGAAGGATCAGTTCTGGAAGGAGAAGAGGGAATATAAATGTAAAAATTCAAGGATTATATGGATTAAAATAAGGGTCAGATGTGAAAAGTGGGTCATAATAAGCGTGTATGCACCTTGAGAAGAGAGGAGTGTAGAAGAGAGAGAGATTTTGGGAGATGTTAAGCAAATGTATAGGAACTTTTGAACCAAGAGAGTAATTGTGGTAAGGTACCTAAATGCTAAAGTAGGAGAAACATTTAGAGTGTGGTAGGTAAGTTTTGGGTGTCAGGTGTAAATGATAATGGGAGCCCTTTGATTGAACTTTGTATAGAAAGGGGTTTAGTTAAAGGTAATACATATTTTAAGAAAAAGAGATAAATAGGTATACAATAAATGATGTAGGGTGTTACGACAGTAGTTTGTTGGACTATATATTGGTAGATAAAAAAACTGTTGAGTAGACTTATGGATGTACATCTTTATAGAAGGGCCACAGATATATCAGATCACTTTTTAGGTGTAGGTACAGTGAGAGTAAAAGGTAGATGGGATACAGGGAAAATAGAAGCAGCAAGTAAGAGAGAGGTGAAGGTTTACAAACTAAAAGAGGAGGCAGTTAGGGTAAGGTATAAACAACTATTGGAGGATAGATGGGCTAGTGAGAGTATAGGCAATGGGGTCGAAGATGTATGGGGTAGGTTAAGAATGTAGTGTTAGAGTGTTCAGCAGAAGTTTGTGGTTACAGGAAAGTGGGTGCGGGAGAGAAGAAGAGCGATGGTGGAATAATGATGTAAAATGAGTAGTAAGGAGAAAAAGTTAGCAAAAGAGGTTTTTCCAAAGTAGAAGTGATGCAAGGAGGGAAAAGTATATGGAGAGAAAAAGAGAGGTTAAGAGTGGTGAAGCAATGTAAAAAGAGAGCAAATGAGAGAGTGGGTGAGATGTTATCAACAAATTTTGTTGAAAATAAGAAAAGTTTTTGAGTGAGATTAATAAGTTAAGGAAACATAGGGGAACAAATGGATCTCACAGTTAAAAATAGGAGAGGAGAGTTATTAAATGGAGAGTTAGAGGTATCGGGAAGATGGAGGGAATATTTTGAGGAATTGTTTAATGTTGATGAAGATAGGAAGCTGTGATTTCGTGTATAGGGCAAGGAGGAATTACATCTTGTAGGAGTGAGGAAAAGCCAGTGTGAGTGTGGGGAAGTTCGTGAGGCAGTGGGTAGAATGAAAGGAGGGTAAGGCAGCTGGAATTGATGGGATAAAGACAAAAATGTTAAAAGCAGGTGGGGATATAGTTTTGGAGTGGTTGGTGCTATTATTTAATAAATGTATGGAAGAGGGTAAGGTATCTAGGATTGGCAGAGAGCGTACATAGTTCCTTTGTATAAAGGCAAAGGGGACAAAAGAGAGTGCAAAAATTATAGAGGAATAAGTCTGTTGAGTATACCTGGTAAAGGTATGGTAGAGTTATTATTGAAAGAATTAAGAATAAGATGGAGAGTAGGATAGCAGATGAACAAGGAGGCTTTAGGAAAGGTAGGGGTGTGAGACTCAAGTACAGTGGTACCTCGAGTTACGATGGTCCCCAAAATCGCCCTTTTATGTAAGTTTATTTTTAAATGCTTTTGTGAGTATATTTTGGGGGTGTAAAAGGACTAGTCTATTTTAAATTATTCCTTATGGGGATAAATTCGTTTGGTAATGGCACTTGAACAGCATTCTCGAACGAAAAATATCGTAACCTCGAGGTACCACTGTATTTAGATAAGGGTAAAGAGGTTTTTGTGGCATTTATGGATTTGGAAAAGACGTGGACAGGGTGGATAGTGGGACAATGTCGCACATGTTGCAGGTGTATGGAATAGGAGGTAGGTTACTGAAAGCAGTGAAGAGTTTTTATGAGGATAGTGAGGCTCAGGTTAGAGTATATAGGAGAGAGGAGATTTTTCCAAGTAAAAGTGCCTTAGACAAGGATGTGTGATGTCACCTTGGTTGTTCAATATACAGTGGACCCTCGACTTTTGGTCATAATCCATTCCAGGAGCTAGACCTTAACTCGAATTGTTCAAAAGTCGAACCCTTATTTCCCATAAGAAATAATGTAAATACAATTAATCCGTTTCCACCCAAAAATATTCACCAAAATTAATTTTTTTAAAGAATAAATACTATAGTTTTACATACAGAAAACAATAAGAAATAAATATAAAGCACTAATTTTAATGATTAAATGAACAGTTAAATCAGTTTTACCTTCATTGAAGACTTTTGTTGGCTTATGAGAGAGTCGGGAGAGTTTGTTTGGAGGCAGGACAAGATAGTCCTTCAATATGACAATAATATCAACTCTATAGCTTATTTATCTAGCACAATTCATCTAATATGACATAATAAACAATATTAATAACATAGAAACATGATATAAACTCTAGAATGAATAAAACATGTTATTACGAATGTAAGGACTGGTGATAGTGTGTTGTTGTTGTTGTTGAGTTTATAACTCAATGATTTCTTCTCCACCATAGGTAAAAAGCTGGCAAGCAAAATCCCAAGTTCAAATACTCCACCTAACGACTATCTCACTGGCACCTATCCGAACACACTATTCCTAGCCCCAACCAACCCAATAGAAGTTTCACTTATAATCAACACATTAAAAAACAAAGCAGGTGACCTAAATAACTTACCACCTTTTATATACAAAAAAGCCTCTCAAGTTCTCTCACCAATTATTGCAACACTCTTTAACAAATCCATTGAATCCTCTACCTTCCCATCAATACTCAAAATAGCGAGGGTCACCCCAATACATAAGGGAGGAGATCAAGCAGACCTGAATAACTACAGGCCGATATCTAACTTACCCCTTCTCTCCAAAATCTTTGAAAAATTAATTCATAGACAAATATATTCCTACCTCACCTCCAACAACGTACTCAACCACTGTCAATTTGGATTCAGGCCTAATAAAAATACAAATGATGCCATTATACACATGTTAGAAATAATTTACACGCCCTTGAGAAAAAAGAAATCCCAGTGGGAATCTTCATTGATTTACGTAAAGCTTTTGATACAGTTGACCATGATCTGTTACACTTAAAATTATCACACTATGGTATAAGAGGACACTCCCTAAACTACCTAAAATCATACCTTAGCAACAGAAACCAACATGTATACACAAATGGAGCTAGGCTCCACCGTGCAAACTATTACTGTAGGTGTCCCACAGGGAAGTGTTCTTGGCCCAATACTCTTTCTCATTTACATTAACGACCTACCAAATGCATCTCAACTACTCAAACCCATACTTTTTGCAGATGACACTACATACGTTATCTCTCACCCAAGCCCAGACACACTAGCCAACACTGCAAATACTGAATTGCAGAAAATATCTACCTGGATGATGACCAACAAACTTACTCTCAATATTGATAAAACCTATTTTATCCAGTTTGGGAACAGAGCTACAAACGCACCACTTAACATAATGATAAACGGGTCCCCTATCACAAAACTCACAGAGGGAAAATTCTTAGGAATCCATCTTGAGAGTGGCCTCAAATTTCAGACACACATACAACAAATCTCCAAGAAAGTCTCCAAGACCGTGGGAATACTATCCAAGATACGGTACTATGTTCCACAACCAGCTCTCCTTACCCTATATCACTCACTCATTTACCCCTACTTCACCTATGGAATCTGCGCATGGGGCTCTACATCAATAATTCATCTCAGACCACTAATAACACAACAAAAGGCAGCAGTTAGAATGATAACAAATTCTCACTCCAGGCAACATACTCCACCAATATTCAAAAACCTAAACTTACTCACCATACAAGACATCCATACTTTTTACTGTGCCTATTACATACGTACATAGAAAACTCTATGCAAATATTAACCCACCACTCAAACTTCTCCTTACCAATTTTAACAGGACACATGACCATAACACTAGACACAGATCACTCCTCGATGTTCCCCGTGTCCATGTAACACTATGTAAAAACTCAATGCATATAAAAGGCACGAAAATTTGGAATTCATTACCTGTCATTGCCAAAGAAACCCTACCTGTACCCCAATTCAAAACGATGCTAAAAAACCACCTTCTCACCCAAAGCTAATTGCTCAATATCAAACATTCCCAGCAAAGTAGAATAATCACTTAACATAAAAACCTGACTAATCAATTGAATGTAAAACCTTTTATGATTATTACATACTTAGCTAGTTATTTCCACAACACTTACATTATAATGACCACATAAACTAACTGCAATGCAATTAATTGTTTTAAATTGTTATCTAACTCAATTAGTTGCATTGCTACAATTAATTGATATGTTCAACTTATATTCAAACTTTATAACTTAGATATGCAACTTTACTTATTTTATAAATTATCAACCATAACTTTTTACCATGTAGTCTAGAATTAAGTAGTCCTAAGAATGCCCGCAATGCACAGCATATTAGGGGCTTTTGGCATGTACATCTCATTAATAAGTAATAACTATGTAATAACTATTTATAACTATGTCTACCATATATAATTGTACAATGTCTCAATAAAGTATTATTATTATTATAAAGTGTATGGTAGAGTTATTATTGAAAGAATTAAGAGTAAGACGGAGAGCAGAATAGCAGATGAACAAGGTGGCTTTAGGAAAGGTAGGGGATGTGTAGACCAAGTGTTTGCAGTAAAACATATAGGTGAACAGTATTTGGATAAGGGTAAAGAGGTTTTTGTGGCATTTATGGATCTGGAAAAGGCGTATGATAGGGTGGATAGGGGGGCAATGTGGCAGATGTTGCAGCTGTATGGAATAGGAGGTAGGTTACTGAAAGCAGTGAAGAGCTTTTATGAGGATAGTGAGGCTCAGGTTAGAGCGTGTAGGAGAGAGGGAGATTATTTCTCGGTAAAAGTAGGCCTTAGACAAGGATGTGTGATGCCACCGTTGTTGTTCAATATATTTATAGATGGGGTTGTAAGAGAAGTGAATGCGAGGGTCTTGGCAAGAGGTGTGGGGTTAAAAGACAAAGAATCAAATACAAAGTGGGAGTTGTCACAGTTGCTTTTTGCTGATGACACTGTGCTTTTGGGAGATTCTGAAGAGAAGTTGCAGAGGTTGGTGGATGAATTTGGTAAGGTATGTAAAAGAAGAAAATTGAAAGTGAATATAGGAAAGAGTAAGGAGATGAGGATAACAAAAAGATTAGGTGACGAAAGATTGGATATCAGACTGGAGGGAGAAAGTATGGAGGAGGTGAATGTATTCAGATATTTGGGAGTGGACATGTCAGCAGATGGATCTATGAAGGATGAGGTGAACAACAGAATTGATGAGGGGAAAAGGGTGAGTGGTGCACTTCGGAGTCTGTGGAGACAAAGAACTTTGTCCATGGAAGTAAAGAGGGGAATCTGTGAGAGTATAGTTATACCAACACTCTTATATGGGTGTGAAGCATGGGTGATGAATGTCGCAACGAGGAGAAGGCTGGAGGCAGTGGAGATGTCATGTCTGAGGTCAATGTGTGGTGTGAATATAATGCAGAGAATTCGGAGTTTGGAAATTAGGAGGAGGTGCAGGATTTCCAAAACTATTATCCAGAGGGCTGAGGAGGGGTTGTTGAGGTGGTTCGGACATGTAGAGAGAATGGAACGAAATAGAATGACCTCGAAAGTGTATAAATCTGCAGTGGAGGGAAGGCGGGGTAGGGGTCGCCCTAGGAAAGGTTGGAGGGAGGGGGTAAAAGAGGTTTTGGGTGCAAGGGGCTTGGATTTCCAGCAAGCATGCGTGTGCGTATTTGATAGGAGTGAATGGAGACAAATGGTTTTTAATACTTGACGTGCTGTTGGAGTGTGAGCAAAGTAACATTTATGAAGGGATTCAGGGAAACCGGCAGGCCGGAGATGGGAAGTACAGTGTCTGCACTCTGAAGGAGGGGTGTTAATGTTGTAGTTTTATAACTGTAGTGTAAAGCACCCCTCTGGCAAGACAGTGATGAAGTGAATGATGATGAAAGTTTTTCTTTTTCGGGCCACAATGCCTTGGTGGGAATCGGCCGATGTGTTAATAAAAAAATAAAATTCTTTCTTATAGAACGAAAGAGCAAATTTTTCCCAAATATGAATGGAATCTGATAAAAACTTATAATTTTTATGTGTGTTGAAGTTGGCAAAAAACTGATTACACAGCGGCATATACAGTGGTACCCAGAGTTTCGTACTTTATTCGTTCCAGAAGGCTGTTCAAGTGCCGTTACCGAACGAATTTGTTCCCATAAGGAATAATGTAAATTAGATTAGTCCATTTCAGACCCCCAAAAATACACTTACAAAAGCACTTACATTAATACACTTACATAACTGTTCAAGTTAGGAGCAGTACGAAACTCAGGGTATCACTGCATGTGCCAGTAATATTTACATTTTAAAATACGTATATTAACACTAAGATATGATTGTCTGTTTTTAATTGCCTTTAATGTTTAAACACTATGTACAGGTCTCCTTCAACATTCGCGAGGGTTAGGGGATCAAGAGCCTCGCGAATGTTGAAAAATCGCGAATGTTTGGTGCCCAATATATTGTAGGGAAATATAATACAATACTGCTTCCTTAACCTATTGAACCATGAACAATCATAAAACACATGAAAACATCGTAAAATAATGTACTATATACATGTTATTTTAACATGAGCTGGCGGTGGAGGGAGGCCTGTAATAGTATAATTATACAATATTTTATAGTGTTGTGAAGTGTCATGGGGAATCAAGAGTTACTGACACACTGCTGCTTCTCCCTCTGCTGTAGCTCCACCCACTTTGTAATGATGCCAAAGCTTGAATTACATACGTATACATTAGAAAAAAATAAAAAAAAATGAAACTCCAACTTGATAACTTTATTTTAATTTGTATAACTCATATATTACAGAAAACAATAAAAAAGTAAAATACACATACGAGTTAAGCTTACAGAAAAATACATTAAATTCACCATCTAACATCATTACGAAGTGGGAGGAACTAATGGATAGAGGGAGAAGCAAGTAGTAACATTCAGTGTCTGGCGAGTCGTCATGGGTGGTGGATGTTAGCCTTAATGCTAATAAAATGTTGTGTAATTACACTAATATTAGTAATAAAGGTTATCTATCTATTACATTAATAATAATAATAATAATATAATAATAATAATAATATTTTTATTTGGACATGATACAAAGAATTACATTTGGTTATTGAGATTACATGAGGTGTACATGCCAAAAGCCCCTAGTATGCAGGGCATTTTGGGCAGACTTAAAATTAACTTAAAACTAAATTGTAAGAATTTTTGTAGATAGTATACAATGAGTAAAGGTGAGTATTTAAGCTATGAAATTTGAACATAGTTTTGTACTTTTGTCTTCATTATAAAATTAATTAAATCAGATTAAACAAATTAAGGCAATAATAATGATAAAATAATAAAAAGTTATGGTTGATAATTTATAAAATAAGTAAAGTTGCATATCTAAGTTTTAAAGTTTGAATAATAATAATAATAATAATAATAATAATAATTTTTATTTGGACATGATACAAAGAATTACATTTGGTTATTGAGATTACATGAGGTGTACATGCCAAAAGCCCCTAGTATGCAGGGCATTTTGGGCAGACTTAAAATTAACTTAAAACTAGATTGTAAGAATTATTGTAGATAGTATACAATGAGTAAAGGTGAGTATTTAAGCTATGAAATTTGAACATAGTTTTGTACTTTTGTCTTCATTATAAAATTAATTAAATCAGATTAAACAAATTAAAGCAATAGTAATAATAAAATAATAAAAAGTTATGGTTGATAATTTATAAAATAAGTAAAGTTGCTTATCTAAGTTTTAAAGTTTGAATATAAGTTGAACATATCAATTAATTGTAGCAATTTATTGCAGCAATGCAACTAATTGAGTGAGATAACAATTTAAAACAATTGCATTGCAGTTAGTTTACGTGGTCATTATAATATAAGTGTTGGGAATAATTAGCTAAGTAAGTATTATTCATAACAGGTTTTACATTCATTCATTCAATCGTTCATTCATACATTACATTGACTTTAAAGTCAGGTTTTACGTTAAGTGATTATTCTACTTTGCTGGGAATGGTTGATATGGAGCAATTATCTTTGGGTGAGAAGGTGGTTTTTAGCATCGTTTTGAATTGGGGTACAGGTAGGGTTTCTTTGGCAATGACAGGTAATGAATTCCAAATTTTCGTGCCTTTTATGTGCATTGAGTTTTTACATAATGTTAGGTGGACACGGGAACATCGAGGAGTGATCTGTGTCTAGTGTTATGGTCATGTGTCCTGTTAAAATTAGTAAGGAGAAGTTTGAGTGGTGGGTTAATATCTGCATAGAGTGTTCTATGTATGTAATAGGCACAGTAAAAGTATGGATGTCTTGTATGGTGAGTAAGTTTAGGTTTTTGAATATTGGTGGAGTATGTTGCCTGGAGTGAGAATTTGTTATCATTCTAACTGCTGCCTTTTGTTGTGTTATTAGTGGTCTGAGATGAGTTATTGATGTAGAGCCCCATGCGCAGATTCCATAGGTGAGGTAGGGGTAAATGAGTGAGTGATATAGGGTAAGGAGAGCTGGTTGTGGAACATAGTACCGTATCTTGGATAGTATTCCCACGGTCTTTGAGACTTTCTTGGAGATTTGTTGTATGTGTGTCTGAAATTTGAGGCCACTGTCAAGATGTATTCCTAAGAATTTTCCCTCTGTGAGTTTTGCGATAGGGGACCCGTTTATCATTATGTTAAGTGGTGCGTTTGCAGCTCTGTTCCCAAACTGGATAAAATAGGTTTTATCAATATTGAGAGTAAGTTTGTTGGTCGTCATAAGTTGAACATATCAATTAATTGCAGCAATGCAACTAATTGAGTGAGATAACAATTTAAAACAATTAATTGCATTGCAGTTAGTTTACGTGGTCATTATAATGTAAGTGTTGTGGGAATAATTAGCTAAGTAAGTATTATTCATAATAGGTTTTACATTCATTCATTCGTTCATTCATACATTACATTGACTTTAAAGTCAGGTTTTACGTTAAGTGATTATTCTACTTTGCTGGGAATGGTTGATATGGAGCAATTAGCTTTGGGTGAGAAGGTGGTTTTTTAGCATCGTTTTGAATTGGGGTACATTTATTCCAAATTGATATCATAAACACGATAAATACCCTAGAACTGTAATAAAGACGCTGAAATGAATAATATATGCCATATTATATGAGTGGGGAAAGAGGAGCAGGCAGGCCGCCACTCATAAGAGTTGTTTACATCAGGGTAAACATGCCTAGATCACTCTTGTCAAAGAACAAATGCAAAAATAGCATTTATTATTATTAGAATAATAATTTATAATAAATTGATCTGGAGCACTTTAAATGTCATCAGTATTTGGTAGCTGACATTTATTATTTATTATTATTTATTATTATTATTTATTATTATTATTATTTATTATTATTTATTATTATTATTTCCCTACAATATATTGTAGGGAATAATAAATAATAATATAAAACAATATGACACTCACTTCGGATTATTGTTAGTGGTAGTGTTTGCAGGAATAACTGCTGGGAATGAAGTCAGCGGAGAGCCCTCTCCTCCTTCCTTAACTGCTCGTAGTCCACCCAGTGATGGGGAGTCCTCCTGCTGCCCATGAGGATGTGTAAGGCAACTTGTACTTTATAATTAACCTCATCCATGATGCATTAATTTAAATTAAAATATATAAAGGTCAAAGCAATATGCTCTGACATATTTAAACTCTAAATGTACTAAATAATGACATTAATAACTTCACTCCTTCAACAGTACTGTATATAAGAATAACCTGCCCCTATACACCCAACAGTTTTTGTTTTCAGTATAACTTACTGACAAACTTAGAGAAGAATAACAGTCACAGTACAGTAACTGGAACAATTCACAATTAACTCTCACTGAGTAAACTACAGAAAATCTTTTGATTGGTAAACAAAGTGCTTGACATACTTCTTATAACCTTTTCTAAGATTTTTATAATGTAGGACGTTTGAGCTATCAGTCTACAATTCTCTGCTATTGCTTTACTGCCACCTTTGTGGAGTGAGGCAATATCCATTGTTTTTTAGCAACTGTGGGATGACTACTGTATCAAGGCTCCCTCTCCATAGCATACATAAGGCCTTGGATGTGCACCACACGTGCACGATCTTCAAGCATATCTATTATTTCTATTTTCTTCGCTTCAGGAATAGTTTCATGGTTAAACTTCTTGGCACCTTTCGCTACAACAGTGTGCCTTTTTGACGCCACAATTAATATCCAGACACTGCATAGGGTGATAAAAAGATAAAAAATGGAGCAACAACACGAGAGAAATTGTATGGTATGCATCCACAAGATAACTGGTGGCGGCATGGGAGGGAAGCTGGCCCACTTGTGCCACAGCGAAGGCTGGCAAGATGGAAATGGGTAGAACCATCACAAAAGGTCTTATAGAAATGACAACTTCAACAAACCTAACATTTTGGTAAAGCTTCATTCTGCCTAATAGCTATTCATATGTCAATCATTACAACTTCATGCACTTTATTTATCAATTCTTGGAGTCAGTACTTTAACAAGATGGTATGACCAACTCTGCATCTTCAATGCTGGTTCTTTCACATGTGAACTGACACCCACTTCTAAACCATGCTATAATATGGAGCAATAAGACTCAAAAGTCAGCATCACATCATGGATTGGTTTGAGTCAAGTCTTTCATGTGGATGTAAAAGACTTAGATTCAATTTGGCAAAGGTGACAATACCTATTTTTACCTTGGCCCTGCTTTTTTACTTTTTACCAACTTTAGCATTGCCATATTTAATTTTCAAGCCTTGCACTGGGTTTGCTTTCAGTTATTACTCAGCTCATTTAATTTTTATACTACAATAAAAAAAAATTCAGACACCTCTAACTCATTTGTGGGTGCAATTTATATCCATGTACCCTTGCCTTGTTCTAGTTGCCTCTCAAAATGATATACACATGCTGGAAGTGTGCTATTTTCCATCTCTAGTTATGTTGTTAAGTAATTACGGTAGACTATCCTTGATCATAACAAGACCTTACCATAAACAATCTACTGGCAAATGCAGCTCTACCTATAATTTTTTTTCTTCATTTGATTTATCTCATTACCCAAAATATTTAAAGGATAAACTTAAAAATATTATGAACCTTTTCTTATGAGACAGTTAGAACTCTTCAAAATTGTAACATTTCATCTGACACAATGATAGCATGTAAAGACTTACACATTCCCCAACTCCTTTAATATATAATATTTAAGTAGTAGTAATAAAAATCTAAGTATATACCTACCAAAGGCTTTTTATGTTCTAACTGAAGTCTTATTCTTGCTTCCTCCTGTGCTTCTTTCTTTGGTGTTAATGTTTTTTCCCGTATAGATGTTCGCCGCACTGACTGTGTTCGTGTGTTGGAGTGTGCACGACGAACCTGAAAAATGAAAAATGCATTACAGAAACATCTTCAACATCTCTCAAAACAGGGCAACTACCCAAAGCGTGGGAGACGGCAAATGTAGTCCCAATCTTTAACCCTTAAACTGTCCAAACGTAGATCTACGTTCATGCACGTAGCGCTCCGAACGTAGATCTATGTTCAATTTTACATTCTTTATGTAAAAAAAACGTAGATCTATGTTCAGAGCGCTACACGTGTGAATGCAGATCTACATTTGGACAGTTTAAGGGTTAAGAAAGGAGAAAGGCAGGTGGCATTAAACTAAAGACCAGTGTCACTGACATGTATGGTATGCACAGTCATGGAGAAGCTTAACAGGAAAAGACTGGTGGAGAACCTAGAAAAGAATGAAATTATACATGATAACCAGCACGGTTTCAGGGAGGGAAAATCCTGCATCACAACCCTACTGGAGTTTTTTTACAACAAGGTGACAGAAGTAAGACAGGTGAGAGAGGGGTGGGTAAACTGCATTTTCTTGGACTACAAGAAGGTTTTCGATGCAGTTCCACACAAGAGATTAGTGCAAAAGCTAGAGGAGCAGGCAGTAATAACAGGAAAGGCATTGCAATGGATCAGAGAATAACTGACAGGAAGGAAACGAGTGATGGTAAATGACGAGATATCACAGTGGGCATCTGTGATGAGCGAAGTTCCACAAGGGTCAGTCCTAGGGCCAGTGCTGTTTCTAGTATATGTGAATGACATGATGGAAGGGATAGATTCAAAGGTTTGCATATGACGTGAAGCTAATGCAGAGAATTCAAGTGGATGAGGATCATGTAGAACTACAAAGGGATTTGGACAGGCTGCAAGCCTGGTACAACAACTGGCTCCTGGAGTGCAAAGTGCAAATCTAAAAGTAGCCTTGAGGAATCTCAAAAGTCATTCTGGGCCCTGTATACAACATACATCATGCCCATCTTGAAGTATGCAACACCAGTATGGAACATGCACCTGAAAAAAGAATGCTAAGAAACCAGAGAAAGTACAGACATAGGCAACAAGACTTGTTCTTGAGCTAAGGGGCATGAGCTATGAGGAGAGGCTAATAGAAATGACTCATGACATTTTTAGGACAGAAGAACCAGGGGAGATAATTATAACATGCAAAATTGATAAAGTAGACAGTGAAAGACTGTTTGAGAGGCAAAAAACAGGAACTTTAGGGGACAGCTGGAAATTAATGACAGAGAAGTTGTAGGAATGCCATGTGTGTTGTAAGAGGCGACTAACATGCCAGGAGCAAGGGGCTAGTAACCCCTTCTCCTGTATACATTACTAAAGTAAAAAGAGAAACTTTTCTTTTTCTTTTTGGGCCACCCTGCCTCGGTAGGATACAGCTGGTTTGTTGAAAGAAGAAGCTGTAGGAATATCAGGAAGTATTTCTTCATTCTCAAAGTGGTCAGAAAGTGGAATCAGGATCCATGAGTAGTTTAAAGAGCATTTAGGACAGACAGACACGTACACACATGAATGCGCATGACCACACACACAGTGATTTATTAAGACTGAACAGGGAATAGATAGAAATAGTCTAAAACCAAATGGAAAAAAACAAACAAACTTTTATAGATTTTATATTAAAATATTGATGGGGTTTATCTCAAAAGTGTTCAACACAATATTTAACAAGACACGGGTGAGAGAAGACTGCTTAATATACCTAGTTAACAATTACTGAAAATGCAAAACTCATTGCTGGTAGGATTTCAATTATAAAGAAATAAACTAGACAGCCTATGAGGTTGAAATAATAAAGAAATTGTTATCCAAATTCCTCATTGTACTGGTTTCTTTTTCTTATGCACCAGCATATGAAAGCTTAATACTGGACCTACTAGTGGTACAGCATTTGCTGAAGCAGCAGCCTCAATACTGGACCTACTAGTGGTACAACACTTGCTAAAGCAGCAGCCTCAATACTGGATCTACTAGTGGTACAACACTTGCTGAAGCAGCAGCCTCAATACTGGACCTACCAGTATAACACTTGCTGAAGCACCAGCCTCAATACTGGACCAACCAGTGGTACAGCACTTGCTGAAGCAGCAGCCTCAATACTGGACCAACCAGTGGTACAGCACTTACTGAAGCAGCAGCCTCAATACTGGACCTACCAGTAGTACAGTGGAACCTCTGTTTTCACCATTAATTTGTTCCAGAAAATCTGATGAAAACTGAATTCGACGAAAACTGAAGCAATATTTCCCATAAGAAATAATGTAAATCCAATTAATCCGTTCCAGACACCCAAAAGTATTAACAAAAAATACATTTTATAGAGATTAACTATAGTTTTACATACAGAAAACAATGAGAAATAAATATAAAGGATGAATGAAATGAATAAATGAACATTTAACCCTTTCAGGGTCGGTGCCGTACTAGTACGTTTTACGAGCAGGGGTTGGTGCCATACTAGTACGCCCAAATTCTAGCGGCCTCAATTTAAGCAGAAAACGTCTGGTAGGCATACATATGAAAGAATGGGTCTGTGTGGTCAGTGTGTGCAGTATAAAAAAAATCCTGCAGTACATACTGCATAATGAGAGAAAAAAACTGACCGTTTTTTTCGAATAAAACAGCGACTTTGCAGTCGATTTTCGTATGGTATTTATTGATGTATTCTCGTTTTCTTGGTCTCATTTGATAGAATGGAAGATATATTACAGAATTAGAGATGATTTTGATTGGTATGACAATGACAAGTACCTTGAAATTGAGCTCAAAGTAGCGAAAATGTTCGATTTTTGACGATGTTCAAGAGTAAACAAATCACACCATGCGTCCAATACACATCAACTGGCGAGTCTAATATTCATGCACAAGTGCTCTGATATTATTTATACCATTTTTACAATAATGCAGTTGTATACATAACAGTAAATCTTCTATTTTTGTGAGAATAAAAATTCAAAATGGAAAGCAAAAGTAATGGAACAGGGGCCTGGAGACGTGGCTAATGAACAGAGAACATGTTATTTTAGTGCCAGGAATGTCTGCCTTGTTTACTCTGGACCCTATTTTGAAATTGGCATCGTTTGAAATTTGTGTGAAATTGGAAAATTGCCATTTTCTGACCACTCTTTTGGGTAGATGAAATTGGTAAATAGGCAGTTTCTTCTACTCGTTCGATAGAAGAAATGGAGTTCTACCGAAATAGCTATAATTTTAGGAGACTGGAACATTGGAATTTGTCGAAAATAGGACTCGAAGTGTGTGAAATCGCCGATGCGTCAGTGTCATAGATACCGATAACTTCGCGAAAGCATAATTTCGTTAGTTTTCGATCAAATTTCATAATTTTGGTGGTGATATGATCAGAAAAAGATTCTCTATCATTTCATAAGAAAAAATTAATTTTTTTTTTTCCAATAAATTTTCGACCCCAGGAACACTTTCCTGAGAAGGCCTGTCGACCCCCAAAGGGTTAATATCACTTTTACTTTTATTGAAGACTCTTGTTGGCGTATGGAAGACGGCAAGGAAGGGAGAGGGAGGAGGACAGGTTATTGGTTGGAAGGGGAATCCCCTTCCATAAGGACTTCAGGTATCAAGTCCCTATCTGGGGTTACTTCCTTTCTTTGTCTTTAACTGGCACTGGATCCCTGTCGCACAAAAAATCTGTCCAGAGAGGTCTGTTTCTGGCGTCTCTAAGATTTGCCTAAAAATGGGACGAGGCATTGTCATTGAACATGTTGCAGACACAGCTTGCAACAACTTTGTTAGGGTGATATTTCTCCACAAAACTTTGCAACTCACTCCACATGTCCTTAATCACTGAAGGGGGCACATTCTCCCTTCTTTCTTCCTCCTCCTCTGAAGCAATTTCCTCAACTGTGATCTGTTGCTGTTCCAGCTGAAGGTGTTGCAGCTCTTCCATGGTTAGCTCTTCCCTGTGGTCGTCCACCAACTCTTCCACATCCTGGCCACTCACATCCAACCCCATAGACTTCCCCAAAGACCTGGCACTTGAAACTTTCTTTGGCCCCATGGTGGCTTATTTAGCAGTCGCACTCAATAAACAAGCACAAAAAACAATGGAATATTATGAAATGTTTCAGATGAACGCTCAGGGTAATGCTCACTCGACGAGAAACAAAGCCAGACTGACTCAGAACGCATGGGATGCCTTGTGTGGGCGCGGGCAGGCGGACACATTCGGTACAGCGGACCGACAAAAATCTAGGTGATGAACGAAAACTGGGACAAAATTTTGACGAAAAAAGTCTTCAAAAACTGAATTCGACGAAAACCAGGGCAAATGAAAACTGAGGTTCCACTGTACAACACTTGCTGAAGCAGCAGCCTCAATACTGGACCTACCAGTGGTACAACACTTGCTGAAGCAGCAGCCTCAATACTGGACCTACCAGTGGTATAACACTTGCTGAAGCAGCAGCCTCAATACTGAACCTACCAGTGGTATAACACTTGCTAAAGTAGAAGCCTCAATACTGGACCTACCAGTGGTATAACACTTGCTGAAGTAGCAGCCTCAATACTGGACCTACCAGTGGTATAACACTTGCTGAAGCAGCAGCCTCAATACTGGACCTACCAGTGATATAACACTTGCTAAAGTAGCAGCCTCAATACTGGACCTACCAGTGGTATAACACTTGCTGAAGTAGCAGCCTCAGTATTAAATATCTGAAGCCACTTGGTAAATGAGATGACATTCTTTTGGAAATAACATGCAGCATATTTCTGACCTAAGGTCAGAAAAGAAAAACAAGTATGTCTGTACAGGTTGGCCATCACTAATCCGGCAATCAGTTATCCGGTTCCATCAGTAATCCGGCACTAATTTTGGCTAGCATAATTTCAAATTTCATCATTATACTGACTCAGAAATTGTGCAGATGGTTGTAAATCCACAGCAGCAAGCCAGTGGAGGAGAAAGCAGTGATGAAAATGAGGAAGTTGTAGCAGAAAGTGTCTCTATTGATAGGTTAATTCAGTTGACAGGTGAACTGATAAAAGGTCTAGAGCAACGCAGTTTTATAAGTGAACAAGAAATAATTAATGTTTACATACTGCAGGATAAACTAATAAAAGAAAGTCCAAAATATAAGTGTATCCTAACCTAACCACTCTGAACTCCGGCAAACTCACTAATCCGGCATACTATAGGTCCCAATGATGCCAGATTAGTGATGGCCGACCTGTAGTAGACTAAAGATAGGATAACTAATCCAAAATTATTTCAGAGAAACAAAGTTAAATAAATATAAAGAATAGGTATAAGCTAATTATGCAGAGTCTGGCAACACATATGAAAATTAAATAATAAAGATCATTCAAAAAAGAAAGAAAAAAAATGATCAAAATGTGTTGGAGACCCAAGAAAAAAAAAAAAAAGAATTGAGGTAATACCAGAGTGCTAACCATTTTTGTTTTTAGGATGTCACACTTTGCTATGCAATTTTCCTAAGGGCTCATTGGTTTTGATGACCTACTAAAATTCTAAACTTATAAAATTTAATTTTCAATATAACAAAATGAACACAATAAAGAGTAAAACATGTTGTTACAGTTCTTAATACTGAGTTCTGTTCTTTATTAGACATGTAAGAAGACATGTGTACATTCTGAGAAAAAAATTGTAGATTTTTTTCTCTTAGGCTATCATGACAGAGCAACAGAAATGACACCCAAAACATCTGATAGAATTTATTATGAAAAACTGATCTTGAAACAACAAACCATAATTTAAGCAATAAAACTACCAGTAATAGGAGGAAAAATGTTCTCAGAGGGAAATGTCATGAACAGCGTTTCACACAGATCAGTAAGTACTCGGATGACATTTATAATTTATATAAGTAGGATTGCAGATGAGCAAGGAGGCTTTAGAGTGGGTAGGGGATGTGTAGATCAAGTGTTTACAGTGAAGCATATATGTGAACAGTATTTAGATAAAGGTAGAGAAGTTTTCATTGCATTTATGGATTTAGAAAAGGCATATGATAGAGTGGATAGGGGAGCAATGTGGCAAATGTTGCAAGTGTATGGAATAGGTAGTAAGTTACTGAAGGCTGTAAAGAGTTTTTATGAGGATAGTGAGGCTCAGGTTAGGGTGTGTAGGAGAGAGGGAGATTACTTCCCGGTAAAAGTAGGTCTTAGACAGGGATGTGTAATGTCACCATGGTTGTTTAATATATTTATAGATGGGGTTGTAAAAGAAGTAAATGCTAGGGTGTTGGGGAGAGGGGTGGGATTAAATTATGGGGAATTAAATGCAAAATGGGAGTTGACACAGTTACTTTTTGCTGATGATACTGTGCTTATGGGAGATTCTAAAGAAAAGTTGCCAGGGTTAGTGGACGAGTTTGGGAGAGTGTATAAAGGTAGAAAGTTGAAAGTGAACATAGATAAGAGTAAGGTGATGAGGGTATCAAACGATTTAAATAAAGAAAAATTGGATATCACATTTTAGAGAGGGATTATGGAAGAAGTAAATGTTTTCAGATATTTGGGAGTTGACGTGTCAGCGGATGGGTTTATGAAGGATGAGGTTAACCATAGAAATGATGAAGGAAAAAAGGTGAGTGGTGCGTTGAGGTATCTGTGGAGACAAAAAACGTTATCCATGGAGGCAAAGAAGGGAATGTACGAAAGTACAGTGGACCCTCGGTTAACGAATACCCCGGAAATCGTACAATTATGTAAGTATAATATTGTAAGTGCATGTGGAAGTGTATTTTTGGGGGTCTGAAATAGACTAACCTACGTGACATTATTTCTTAAGGAAGTAAATTCGTTCGGTAATGGCACTTGAGCAGGCTTCTGGGATGAAGTTTTTTCGTTAACCGAGGGTCCACTGTATAGTGGTACCAACACTTTTATATGGGTGTGAAGCATGGGTTGCAAATGCTGCAGCAAGGAGGCGGCTGGAGGCAGTGGAGATGTCATGTCTAAGGGCAATGTGTGGTGTAAATATTATGCAGAAAATTTGGAGTGTGGAAATTAGGAGAAGATGTGGAGTTACTAAAAATATTTGTCAGAGGGCTGAAGAGGGGGTGTTGAGGTGGTTTGGTCATTTAGAGAGAATGGATCAAAGTAGAATGACTTGGAGAGCGTATAAATCTGTAGGGGAAGGAAGGCGGGGTAGGGGTCGTCCTAGAAAAGGTTGGAGGGAGGGGGTAAAGGAGGTTTTGTAGGCGAGGGGCTTGGACTTCCAGCAAGCATGTGTGAGCGTGTTAGATAGGAGTCAATGGAGACGAATGGTTTTTAGGACCTGACGATCTGTTGGAGTGTGAGCAGGGTAACATTTTGTGAAGGGATTCAGGGAAATCAGTTAATTGATTTAGTTGGACTTGAGTCCTGGAAATGGGAAGTACAATGCCTGCACTTTAAAGGAGGGGTCTGGGATAGTGACAGCTGGGAGGGACTGTTCTCAGCTGTCGTATCTGAGCTCCTCTGCAAAGACAGTGATTATGTATGAGTGTGGTGAAAGTGTTGAATGATGATGAAAGTATTTTCTTTTTGGGGATTTTCTTTCTTTTTGGGTCACCCTGCCTCGGTGGGAGACGGCCGACTTGTTGAAAAACAAAAAATAAAAAAAAATAAGTGACAAGCCAGAAGAAAACTGTATAAACATTTGAAAAGGCAAAAAAATCCAATTTAAAACAGCAATAAAAATTACTGTAGATACCTACAAGATATAACTAAATTAAACAGTGACTTTACAAATGGATGATGGTATTTAACACTTACACTGATGTAGCCACATAAATTAAACGTGCCAAAAGTGTTGCAATTTTTCAAAAATAAAAAACAAACAAACAAACAAACAAATTTTATTTCATTGCAGGTTACATGGGTATTGGAAGTTACAATGTAAATTGAGTGCAAGGAGAGCCACTGACATGCCATGGCATTAGGGGCAGCTTATTCTAGTCCTTAAAAACTAGGTACTTAATATTAGAGAAATTTATTGAGTTTATTCTAGTTAAAAATTATTTTCAAAATTACAATATGATGAAATTTTACTGTTTAAATTATTATATAATGATATTAGATCTTAGATTGTTACAGGTGTTAAGATTCTTGAATGATAATATGGAATTGAGATTATCTTAAGGAAAATAACATTGAGCATTTTTGACATTAACTTATAATATGAGTAGGGGGTAACATAATAGTAACATATTATTAAAAATTGAGATTATCGTATAGGAAAGTAACAATGAGCATTTTTCAAAGTAGTTTATAGCATGATCATTTAGGTTTGGGTGAGTAGGTGGTTTTTGAGTTGAGTCTTAAATTGATTTTCAGACAAGATTATCTTAATATTTACTGGTAATGAATTCCAGATTCTGGGGCCCTTTATGTGCATAGAATTTTTACATAGGTTGATATGAACACGGGGTATATCAAAAAGTGATCTGTGTCGTGTGTTGTGGTCATGGGTCCTATTAAAGTTGGTGAGAGAGTTTTGAGCAGAGGGTTTATATTAGAGTGTAAAGTTTTATATATGTAGTAGGCACAAGAGTAAGTATGAATGTTCTTTACGGTGAGTAGTTTGAGACTTTTGAATATTGGTGGAGTATGCTGTCTAGAGTGGGAATTTGTTATCATTCTGACTGCGGCCTTTTGTTGTGTTATGAGTGGTCTAAGGTGATTTAACGTTGTTGATCCCCATGCACAGATTCCATAGGTGAGATACGGGTAGATAAGTGAATGATAGAGTGCAAGGAGAGCTGATTGAGGTACATAATAGCGTATCTTTGATAATATGCCTACTGTCTTCGAGATTTTCTTGGAAATTTGTTGTATATGTGTTTGGAATTTAAGGCTACTGTCAAGGTGGATTCCTAGGAATTTTCCCTCTGTGAGTCTTGTGATGGGTGTACCATTAAGTGTTATGTTAAGTGGAACATTTGTGACTTTGCTTCCAAACTGTATGAAGTAGGTCTTGTCAGTATTGAGAGTAAGCTTGTTAGTCGTCATCCATGTTGATATTTTCTGTAATTCGGCATTAACAGTGTTGGCCAGTATAACTGGATTTGGGTGAGAGAAGACATATGTTGTGTCATCTGCAAATAAAATGGGTTTGAGTAGTTGTGATGCATTCGGTAGGTCATTTATGTAAATGAGGAATAGGAGTGGCCCCAGGACACTTCCTTGAGGACTCCGATTGTAATTGGTTGTGTGGAAGAGTTCTCTCCATTTGTTTACACGTATTGGCTTCTGTTGGTGAGGTATGATTTTAGGTAGTTGAGTGGGTGCCCCTTATACCATAGTGTGCTAATTTTGTGAGCAGTAAATCATGGTCGACTGTATCAAAAGCTTTGCGGAGATCAATGAAGATTCCCAGTGGGACTTCTTTTTCTCAAGTGCTGTATATATTAACTCCAACATGTGTGTAATAGCATCGTTTGTGCTCTTGTTTGTCCTGAATCCAAATTGACAGGGGTTGAGTACATTGTGTGAGACGAGGTAGGAATAGATTTGTCTATGAATTAATTTTTCGAAGATTTTAGAAAGCAATGGTAAATTAGAAATTGGTCTATAATTATTCAGGTCTGTTTGATCACCTCCTTTGTGGATCGGGATGACCCTAGCTATTTTGAGAATTGATGGAAAGGTAGAGGCTTCAATGGATTTATTGAATAGTGTTGCTATGATTGGTGACAGTACCTGTGAAGCTTTTTTGTACATAAAAGTTGGTAGGCTGTTTATGTCTCCTGCCTTGTTTTTAAGAGTGTTGATTATGAGCGAGACTTCAATTGGGTTGGTAGGAGCTAGGAATAGCGTATTAGGGTAGGTGTTTGTGAGGTAGTCTGTTGGACGGGTGTTTGAGCTTGGGATTTTACTCGCTAGAAAGTAAATAATTTTCTCTGTTCATTAATCACATCCCCAAGCCTATGTAACACTTGACCTCCATATTGAATCCATCATTTTCTCTGTTCATTAATCACATCCCCAAGCCTATGTAACACTTGACCTCCATATTGAATCCATCATCACTCAAAATATCAAAGTTTTACCCCATTTCTCGGATTAATACAATATAACCAAATATTATTGGTCATAGTTTAGGCTGTCCCAATAATTGTAGCAGACCTAATGAAAACCCATAAAATAGACTGGGAGTGGGCTGGGGGCCCCATCCTTTTTTATCAGGAAAATTGCCTGGTCTGAAATCAATGAAAATCCTCTCTATTTCATTAGTATGTCTTTCATTCTATACACTGATACCCAGAAACAGCCAATAAAACCATAAAACCCTAGAAAAACCTTAAAAATCATTATTTTAAGCTAAACATGAGGTCAGAGGTTTGCTTTACCTCAAGCCAAAATTTACCACTCAGCATATTTAAGGGTGCTGTGCATCAATGATGTACAATTATGCACGAGACAGTAAAAGAGTTAATATAAAAAACTTCAAACATCTCACCCTTCTTGTCTGGTCATGAAGCCTCTTCGTCTCCTGTTCACTGATGAGTTGCATGATTCTTTCTCTCAGTTCTGCATCCTCGCATATATCTGTGAAGAACAAACAATATACAGTGGTACCTCGAGTTACGATGGTCCCCAAAATCGCCCTTTTATGTAAGTTTATTTTTTTAAATGCTTTTGTAAGTATATTTTTGGGGGTGTAAAAGGACTAGTCTATTTTACATTATTCCTTATGGGGATAAATTTGTTTGGTAATGGCACTTGAACAGCATTCTCAAACGAAAAAATATCCTAACTCGAGGTACCACTGTACTGACATTTCTAAAGTTTTTCTGCCCACACAGCATGGCCTGGGGTCAGGCTTTTCTGTTGCCTGCTGATCAACCAGGCTGTTGCTGTTGGCAGCCCACTGGCCCCACATAACCATTAAAGCTTAGTTGATTTTGCACTTGGCTGAAGTGGTTAATGATCCTGTTTCCTCTTGAAAACTTCTATACCTGTTTTGGCAATGTTTCTGATATTTGGTGGTAGCAGGTTGAAGACTTGGACCATAGATGCTGACACAATGTTCTACTTAGTGTACCCATGGTGCCTTTGCTTTTTACTGAGTCTATTTTACACTTCCTCCCATATCTTCCACCCCAGTACACTGCTACAGTAATATGTAGATTTGGGACTAAGACATCAAGTATCTTCCATGTATATACTATCAGGTCTGTCTGTCTCTCTGTCTGTCTCTCTCTCTTTTTTTTTTACACAGGGTTTGACAAGGTTTGGTTAACCCTTTCAGGGTTTCGGCCGTACTAGTATGGCTTACGCCTCAGGGTTTTCGTCGTACTAGTACGCCTAAATTCTAGCGCCCTCAAATCAAGTGGAAACAGGCTGGTAGGCCTAGATGTGAGAGAATGGGTCTGTGTGGTCAGTGTGCGCAGTATAAAAAAATCCTGCACCACACAGTGCACAATGAGGAAAAAAAAACTGACCATGTTTTTGGTTCAAAACAGCGACTTTGCAGTCTATTTCCGTATAGTATTTATGTTTGTATTCTCGTTTTCTTAGTCTCATTTGATAGAATGGATGACATATTACAGAAATAGAGATAATTTTGACTGGTTTCACGATGACAAGTACAGTGGTACCTCGACTTACGATGCTATCATCTTACGTTATATTCGATAACCGATATTTATAACGTAAGAAATCTGAATGCGACTTACGTTGTTTGATTCGTCTAACGACATTCGTACCGGACGTGTCCGCTTGGCGCCCAGCTGAGCGCGCACTCCAGGGAGCGTCAGTGTGCTATTGTTTACAAGTGAGAGCGACCACCCACCCACACCCACGCATTCATACCAGTATATTGTCATTATTCCACTGTTTTTAGTGCTTGCAACTGCTAAATAAGCCACCATGGGCCCCAAGAAAGCTCCTAGTGCCAAGCCTGTGGTAAAGAATGTGCAGGGAGTGAAGCATTTATGCAGGGAGTGTAGCAGGCATGCAGGGAGTGTAGCAGGCATGCAGGGAGTGTAGCAGGCAAGCAAGGAGTGTAGCAGGCATGCAGGGAGTGTAGCAGGCATGCAGGGAGTGTAGCAAGGATGCAGGGAGTGTAGCAAGGATGCAGGGAGTGTAGCAAGGATGCAGGGAGTGTAGCAAGGATGCAGGGAGTGTAGTAGGCATGCAGGGAGTGTAGTAGGCATGCAGGAGTGTAGCATTCATGCAGGGAGTGCATTCATGCAGAGTGTAGCATCACAGGGAGTGTAGCATTCATGCAGGGAGTGTAGCATTCAAAGAAAAGGCCAGTAACCCCAGAAAAGGACTTGGTACCTGCAGTGTTAATGGAAGGGATTCCCTTCCAAACACTAGCATACTACTCCACCTTCTCCCCTCCTCCCGTCCTCCACACATCAACAACTCTTCAATAAATGTAAGTGACATGTTATTGTACAATATTTACATGTGTATTTAGGTATTCTTTATTAAATTCTGTATTATTTAATGTCAAAAAGTTCTAAAAAATATTTTATTTAACTACTTTTGGAAGTCTTGGACAGATTAAATTTATTTCCATTATTTCTTATGGGGAAAATTGATTCGTCTAACGATTGTTTCGCCTTAAGATATGCCCTCTCTGACGGATTAATATCGTAAGTCGAGGTACCACTGTACCTTGAAACTGAGTGCAAAGTAGCGAAAATGTTCGATTTTTGCCAATGTTCAAGAGTAAACAAATCACGCCATGCGTCCAATACACATCAACTGGGTAGTCTAATATTCTTGCACAAGTGCGCTGATATTATTTATACCATTTTTACAATAATGCAGTTGTATACATAACAGTAAATCTTCTATTTTTTTGTGAGAATAAAAATTCAAAATGGAAAGCAAAAGTAATGTAAGAGGGGCCTGGAGACGTGACTAATGAACAGATAAAATGTTATTTTAGTTCCAGGAATGTCTGTCTCGTTTATTCTGGACCCTATTTTGAAATTGGCATCTTTTGAAATTTGTGTGAAATTGGCCAAATTGCCAATTTCTGAATGAATTTTTATTCAAACCAAAAAATGGAGGATTTACTGTAATGAAATATTGTAATAATTGTATAAATAATATCACCACATTTGTGAACGTATATTAGACCCACCAGTTGGCGCGTATTAGACGTGTGAGGTCATTTGTTTACTCTTGAACATCGGCAAAAATTTAACATTTCTGCTAATTTGAGCTCAGTTTCAAGCCATTTCCAGTACTAAAACCAATCAAAATCATCTCTATTTCTGTAATATATCTTCCATTCTATCAAATGATACCAAGAAATCGCAAATACAACTATAAAAAGCACACTTACCACATAGATGTATTCTCTCATATCTAGGCCCAAATTTACCACTCACAGCTTATCTGAGTGAGCTGAGCTCATGGCGTAGAACTACGGTTTGGACCCTCAACTCAAAGCCGTAGAACTACGGGCATGGACCCTGAAAGGGTTAATAAAAAAAAAATTCAACAAACTGGCTGTATCCCACTGAGGCAGGTGACCCAGAAAGAAAAACAAAAGTTTCTCTTTAAATTTAGTAAGGTATACAGGAGAAGGGGTTACTAGCCCCTTGCTCCTGGTATTTTAGTCGCCTCTTATGACACGCATGACAAAATAAGAAAACATCTATCTAAAATAATTCCTGCTGGAATAAATGCAATAATTATAACTGTAGAGCAGTATTCATAAGTAATTAATTTGTTCCATAGCCCCTTGCTCCTGGTATTTTAGTCGCCTCTTATGACACGCATGACAAAATAAGAAAATATCTATCTAAAATAATTCCTGCTGGAATAAATGCAATAATTATAACTGCAGAGCAGCATTCATAAGTAATTAATTGGTTCCATAGTGTCAATGTCGTAAGTGGTATATGTCGTAAGCTGGAAAGTTTCAAGTCAAACCCAGGTGTGTAAGTTTTATACCTTTATCTCTACCACAAACCCAGTAACATTTCTCATGGCTTAATTTCAATACAGGAAACATGCCTGGTTCTGTATACAAGATTCTTTATTTCAGCATGTTACAATGTTTGTACTGAGGTGGGTGACATTTAGGTGTGCATGCAGAAAACCCCTTAGTAAACAGAGCATTATAGGCAAACTTAAGCCTGTCTTAGGACTAATAAGGCAATAATTAATTGATTGCTTGTATATATTGTCTCTTAAGTGGTTGTAGCAATAAGTTTAGGAATTACAACAAACACTTTTATTGAGTTAAATTGCTTTAAGGATTACAGGTTAGCTTATGATTACTAGTAATAAGGATTCTAGCACATGAGCATATTTTGAACACAATCAGTATATTCTTCGGTGGGATTTGGCCAGTTTGTTGAAAGAAGATTCAATATATTAAATGGTTGTGAGGATTACAGACAATGAGAATAAGGGGACATTGTTTTTCACATGCTTGTGGCAATATGACAATATAGTGTCATCATATTTAGTTGTTGTTGGGATATGTTAGTGAAAGAAGGTGTTTTTTAATGGTAGTTTTGAAGATGCTGGCAGAGAAGAGCTCTGGAGATATCTGGCAGGGAGTTCCAGATTTTGGGTCCTATTGCGCACGCTGAGTTTTCACAAATATTAAGCCAGACACAGGGTATGTCAGATTTTTGTGTCTAGTATTATGTCTATGGGTTCTGTTGCAACTATAAAGGAAGTGCTTCAGATCAGGATTAATATTAGAATTTATTGTTCTGTATATGTAGGTTGCACAGTAGTAAGAATTAATTTTTTTGTATAGTAAGTAGAATTAGGTCTTTGAAGAGAGGGTGTGTGTTGTCTAGCAGTGGATTGTGTGATCATTTGTACTACAGCCTTTTGTTGAGTTATTATTGGCTTGAGGTAATTTGCTGTTGTGGTTTCCCAGGCACAAATAGTTTAGGTGAGGTAGGGGTTGATCAATGAGTGGTATAATGCAAATAGTGCTGTTTGTGGTACATAATAACGTATCTTGGAGAGGATGGCAACTGTTTTGGGCACTTTTTGTAATATGTTGGATGTGGGTATTGAATTTCAAGTTGCTGTCAAGGTGCAGACCCAGAAAATTTCCCTCATTATGTTTAATAATAAGAGTACAGTGGAACTTCATTCTTCATCATTGATTCATTCCAGAAAGTCTGACAAAAACTGAATTCGACGACTGTAAACTGTAAACATAAAATTCCTAATATAGCTATTGCCTATTAAATCTTAAGTTAATCCTAAGTTTGTCTAAGATACTCTTCCAGCAAGGTAGAAAATGCAGAAATATTTTTCACTCCAGCAGAAGGCCGCACAAACCAACTAACTGACATTAGTACAAATCCCATAGATTTTGAAAAAGAAATGGACAACATGCCCACTCACTCAGCACCTGGACCAGATTCATGGAATGCTCTATTTATAAAGAAGTGCAAAGTACCATTAGCACGAGCCCTCAGTATTCTTTGGAGAAAGAGCTTAGATCTAGGTGAAATACCGGAGGCCTTAAAGAGTGCAGACATAGCTCCTTTGCATAAGGGAGGTAGTAAAGCACTAGCTAAAAATTACAGACCAGTAGCCCTAACTTCTCACATCATAAAAATCTTTGAAAGAGTAATGAGACGGCAGATTACAAAGATCATGGACCAGCACAACCAGCATAACCCAAACCAGCATGGTTTTAGACCAGGACGATCATGCCTGTCACAGCTGCTGAACCATTATGACAGAATTACGGAGGCATTGGAAGATGACCAAAACGCAGATGTGATTTACTACACAGATTTTGCAAAGGCGTTTGACAAATGCGATCATGGAGTAATAGCACACATAATGAGGGCCATGGGCATTACGGGGAAGGTAGGCAGATGGATTTTTGGGTTCCTAACACACAGAACACAAAAAGTAGTAGTGAACAGGGCAAGATCCAGCATCAGTGAGGTCAAAAGCTCAGTGCCCCAAGGCACTGTCCTGGCACCTCTACTGTTTCTCATCCTCATAGCAGACATAGATAAAAACACCCGGCACACTTTTGTATCATCATTTGCAGATGACACTAAAATAAGCATGAAAGTCACTATGGTAGAGGACACTGAAAAATTACAGGAAGACATAAGCAGGGTTTTCCAGTGGGCAGTGGAGAACAACATGATGTTCAATGGTGATAAGTTTCAGCTGCTTAGGTATGGAAAGAATGAAGAACTCAAAAGGAACACTATATACAAAACTCAAGAGGGTCACCAAATAGAACAAAAAGAACACGTAAAGGACTTGGGAATAATTATGTCAGCTGATCTTTTAAAGACCATAACAAGACAAAGATCACGACAGCCAGGAAGATGACGGGGTAGGTATTGAGAACCTTCAAAACAAGGGAAATCACACCGATGGTGACACTCTTCAAATCGCTAGTGCTCCCTCACTTAGAATACTGCTCAGTGCTGACGGCCCCGTTCAAAGCAGGAGAAATATCAGAGCTGGAACAAATACAGAGAGCGTTTACAGCTCACATTGAGCCAGTAAAATATCTAAATTATTGGGAACGCCTTAAAGTCCTGAACATGTACTCATTGGAGTGGAGAGAGAGAGAGAGAAAGAGACATGATAATATATATCTGGAAAGTACTCGAGGGCCTGGTCCCAAATCTGCACACTGCCATAACATACTGGAGTGAGAGATATGAGAGGAAGTGTAAAATAAACACAGTGAGGAGCAGGGGTGTGGTGGGGACAATAAGGGAGCACTGTATCAACATCCGGGGTCCCAGACTATTCAACATCTTACCAGAAGATATCGAAACACAGCTGGGAACAAGTGTAGAAGCCTTCAAGAGGAAACTGGACAAGTATCTTCACCAGGTGCCAGATCAACCAGGCTGTGACGGATATGTGGGGCAGCAGGCCTCCAGCAGCAACAGCCTGGTTGACCAGGCAAGCACCAGACAAGCCTGGCCCATGGCCAGGCTCAGAGAGTAGAGAAACTCTCGAAACTCTTCAAAAGTATATCAGTATGGCTTTAATAGAAACAATGTATCATGCCAGGACAAATCTAATCCCATTACTAAATCTACCATTTGTAATATTAGTAAATGATTTGGACTACCTAACTATTTTAAACCTAATTATGTATGTACCTAACTGGGAGTGTATCTAATTATGTACCTAATATGTTCAAATATACTACTCAAACATAACCTGTATCAAAATAGCGTAAGAATTAGTATTAGTCTGCCTAAAGTGCCTAGGCATAATAGTGGCCACCTTTGAATTTAAAATCTTATAACATGTAAACCACACATTGTAAGCTTTAAAAGGAAATAAAGATTTGTATTTGTATAAAACTGAAGCAATATTTCCCATAAGAAATAATGTAAATCCAATTAATCTGTTCCAGACACCCAAAAGTATTAAAAAAAATACATTTTATAGAGAATAACTATAGTTTTACATACAGAAAACAATGAGAAATAAATACAAAGGACTAATGAAATGGATAAATGAACATTTAATATCACTTTTACCTTTATTGAAAACTCTTGTTGGTGTATGGAAGACGCAAGGAGAGGAGAGGGAGGAGGAGAGGTTATTGGTTGGAAGGGGAATCCCCTCCATAAAGACTTCAGGTATCAAGACCCTATCCGGGGTTACTTCCCTTCTTTGTCTTTTACTGTCACTGGATCCCTGTCACACAAAAAATCTGTCCAGAGAGGTCTGTTTCTGGCGTCTCTTTAAGATGTTGCAGACATGGCTTGCAACAGCTTTGTTAGGGTGATATTTCTCCTTTTCGCAAATTATCGCCTCCACAACACTATCTCTCACTAACTGCTTTTCGTTGATCTATACCAACAACAACTTTTCAACATCTTCGATTGTTTACGATCTCTGTTTTGTTAGCACATTTACCCCTTTCGCAACATCAGATTCCTTGATTTCTTTTTTCTTCGCCAGGATGGAACTGATCGTTGACGAGGACTTCCCGTGCATCCTGGCGAGATCGACCACACGTACGCCACTTTCGTACTTTACTACAAGTTCTTTCTTGAATTCTATTGTGTTTCTCACCTTCTTTATCAAAGGGCTGGCACTCGGAACTTTCTTTGGCCCCATGGTAGCCTATTTAGTAGTCGCACTCAAACAAGCACAAAAAACAATGGATTACGTATTACAAAATATTTTGGATGAACGAGCAGGGTAATGCTCACTCGACGAGAAACAAAGCCAGACTGACTCAGAACCCGTGGGATGCTTTGTGTGGGCGCGGAAAGGTGGACACGTTCGGTACGGCAGACTGACGAAAACCGAGGTGATGAACGAAAACTAGGACAAAATTTTGATGAAAAAAAGTCATCGAAAATGTAATTCGACAAAAACCAGGGCAAACGAAAACAGAGGTTCCACTGTATTGTTAATCATAATGTTAAGTTGGGCATTACTTGCTCTGCTCCCAAACATAATATACATAGAAAGGTTTGTCAACATTAAGTGTGAGTTTATCTCACAACATTGTACACCTCTTGTGGTACCTCAATTCTATGTCACTATTCCCACAGACTTTATTCATGATTGCTGTTATTGACAGTGTATCTGAACATCATGGTATAATTTATTTACTTTTAACAAATGTTAAATACAACCTCCAGTCCCAATCATAAATAATTCTGCTTATTTATATTATTTATATGCCCAAACATTTGGGATGTACTGTATTCTACATATTGTTATCAGTTAAAATGCCACACTTTCTTATGTAGACTATCACCCAATAGATGTATGCACATACAATGAAATATCACCTATTGTGAGAGTTACCATCCTGAAATTAATGCTTTATGTTTACGTTATATAGTGACAGTCTAACAGCTAAGTTAATAATTTGCTTACACTCCAGCAGCTTGTGAGGTCCCAAAAACCATTTGCCTCCACTCACTCCTAACATGCTCACACATGCCTGCTGGATGTTCAAGCCCCTTGCACACAAAACCTCCTTCACCCCCTCCCTCCTTCCATCCTATTCTAGGATGACCTCTACCCCACCTTCCCTCCAGTACAGATTTATACACCCTCCAAGTCATCCTATATTGTCCTATCCTTTCAAAATTACCAAACCACCTCAACAATTCCTCCTCAGCCCTCTGGATAATACTTTTTCTAACTCCACACCTCCTCCTCCTAATCTCCAAACTACAAATTCTCTGCATAATATTTACACTACACATTACCCCCAGACACGACATCACTGCCTCCAACCTCCTCTTCGCTGCAACATTCACAACTCAAACTTCACACCCATATAAGAGTGTTGGCACCACTCTACTCTCATACATTTCCCTCTTTGCCTCCATGGATAATGTTCTTTGTATCCACAGATACCACAATGCACCACCCACTTTATCCCCCTTCATCAATTCTATGGTTCACTTCATCTTTCATATATCCATCCACAGACAGGTCTACTCCCCAAATATCTTAACACATTCACTTTCTCCATCCCTCCAATCTGATATATAATCTTTCATTACCTAACTCGTCTGTTACCCTCATCACCTTATTCTTATCTATGTTCACTTTCAACTTCCTTCTTTTACACACCCTCCCAAATTTGTCTAACCTTTGCAACTTCTCTTCAGAATCTCCCAAAAGCAGTGTCATCAGAAAAAAGTAACTGTGACCACTCCCATTTAGTATTAGATTCTTAATATTTTTAATCCCACACCTAACCTCTCCCCAATACCTCTACAACCCATCTATAAATACAGTGGACCCCCGGTGATCGTGATGCTCCAAACTCGAACAATTATGTAAGTGTATTTTTGTAAGTGCTTTTGTAAGTGTATATTTGGGGATCTAAAAGAACTAGTCTAATTTACATTATTCCTTATGGGAACAAATTCGTTTGGTAACGGCACTTGAACAGCATTCTGGAACAAATAAATCACAAACACCGGGGGTCCACTGTACATTGAACAACCATGGTGATATCACACATCCCTGTCTAAGGCCTACTTTCACTAGAAAGTAATCTCCCTCTCTCCTACATACCCTCACCTGAGCCTAACACTTAACAGCATTCAGTAACCTACCACCTATTCAATTAATTATATTATTGTTTATTATCACTTGCAATACTTTCGTTTTTCCTTTTGGGCCACCCCGCTTTGGTGGGAAACGGCCGACGTGTTGAAAGAAAGAAAGAAAGATCACTTGCAATTTGAATTAATTTGATGTAGCATTGAGATTCTTGGTATCTAATGTGCCAACTGTGGTGACAGTCTTACAGGAGAGTAAACCTTAGTGTGACCTCTGATCATCCTGGTGTGATGACCAATTGTGATATACTAACTTATCAATGTTTTAAGAAACTATAATGTTTACACTGAGCACTCAGTGCTCTATATAGAGGTGGAGAAGACCAAAAAAAAAAACGAAGCTTAACACACTTACCATAGGGAGTCTCTTGGTTCTTAGTCCGAGCATGAAGGTTGGCACCATTCTGAACCAACAGCTCCAGAACATCAGGCTGAGGAATGAAAAAGTTGTAAAAAAATTATCATAATACAGGAACCAAACCAGAAGAATAAAAGTCACAATGCCATGGCAAAAAACAATTTACAACTAATGCACAATCTGAAAAAGAAAGGGGTTAGTAGCCCCTAGCTCCCAGCATTTTAGTCACCTTTGACAACACACATGGCTTATGGAGGAAGGTTTCTTCTCCACTTTACCAGGGAGATGAAAGGAAATAATATAAGAACAAGAAATATTAAGAAAATAAAAGAAAACACAAATGCTGCAGCGAGGAGGAGGCTGGAGGCAGTGGAGATGTCCTGTCTAAGGCCAATGTGTGGTGTAAATATTATGCAGAAAATTCGGAATGTGGAAATTAGGAGAAGGTGTGGAGTTACTAAAAGTATTTGTCAGAGGGCTGAAGAGGGGTTGTTGAGGTGGTTTGGTCATTTAGAGAGAATGGATCAAAGTAGAATGACTTGGAGAGCGTATAAATCTGTAGGGGAAGGAAGGCGGGGTAGGGGTCGTCCTAGAAAAGGTTGGAGGGAAGGGGTAAAGGAGGTTTTGTGGGCGAGGGGCTTGGACTTCCAGCAAGCATGTGTGAGCGTGTTAGATAGAAGTGAATGGAGACGAATGGTTTTTGGGACATGACGATCTGTTGGAGTGTGAGCAGGGTAACATTTTGTGAAGGGATTCAGGGAAACCAGTTAATTAACTTAGTTGGACTTGAGTCCTGGAAATGGGAAGTACAATGCCTGCACTTTAAAGGAGGGGTCTGGGATAGTGACAGCTGGGAGGGACTATTCTCAGCTGTCGTATCTGAGATCCTCTGCAAAGACAGTGATTATGTATGAGTGTGGTGAAAGTGTTGAATGATGATGAAAGTATTTTCTTTTTGGGGATTTTCTTTCTTTTTGGGTCACCCAGCCTCAATGGGAGACGGCCGACTTGTTGAGGAAAAAAAAAAACAGATGGGTATGTATACACATACATGTACATGAATGTGTAGTATGAACTAAGTGTAAGTAGAAGTAGTAAGATGCCCCTGTTACCTTGTGTGTTTATGAGACAAAGAAAAGACACCAGCAATCCTACCACTGTGTAAAACAATTACAGTTTCCATTTCACAGTGATCTGGCAGGACAGTAATACCTCCACACATGCATGCACAGACAGGAATAACAGGAAAGGCACTGCAAAGGATCAGAGAATACCTGACAGGAAGGAAACAATGAGTGATGGTACGTGATGAGGTGTCAAGAGTGGGTGCCTGTGACGAGCAGGGTTCCTCAAGGGTCAGTCCTAGGGCCAGTGCTGTTTCTGGTGTAGTATGTGAAAGACATGACAGAAAGGATAGATTCAGAGGTGTCCCTGTTTGCAGACGTTGTGACGCTAATGCGGAGAATTCAAACGGATGAAGGTCAGGTGGGACTACAAAGGAATCTGGTCCAACAACTGGCTCCTGAATTTAACCCCACCAAGTGCAAAGTCAAGAAGATTGGGGAAGGTCAAAGAAGATTGCAGTCAGGGTACAGACTAGGGGTAGGCCAAAGGCTGCAAACCTCACTCAAGGAAAAGGATCTTAGGATGAGTATCATACCGAGCACATCTCCTGAGGTGCACAACCAAATAACTGCTGCAGCATATGGGTGCCTGGCAAACTTAAAAATAGTGTTTTGCCACCTGAGTAAAGAGTCACTCAAGACTTTGTAGACCATGTATGTTAGGCCAATACTGAAGTATGGAGCACCAATATGGAATCCACACCTGGTCAAACACATCAAGAAATTAGAGAAAGTGCAAAGGTTTGCAACAAGACTAGTCCTAGAGCTAAGGGGTATGTCTTATGAGGAGAGGTTAAGGGACACCAACCTGACAACATTCGAGGATAGGAGGACATGATAATGACATAAAATCTGAGAGGAACTGAAAAGGTGGATAGGGACAGATGTTTCAGAAGCAACAAAGGGTCACAACTGGAAGTTGAAAACTCAGATGAGTCACAGGGATGTTAGGAAGCATTTCTTCCTGTCATAGAGCTGTCAGGAAGTGAAACAATCTGAAGAGGTACGATAAAGCTCATGGAGCAAGGAGAGCGGACCTAGTAGCGACCAGCGAAGAGGCAGGGTCAGGAGCTGTGACTTGAACCCTGCAACCAAAAATAGATGAGCACATACATACGCACATGCACACACACACTTGTTTCGTGGTTTCATTGCTATATAGACTCGTGGAGGTGAGTATTCAAATTGGAGGAGGCTGAAATTAATCCTTGAGCATACCACTGCCACGAGTGTCCTCAACATGAAACAAGCCTAGTTCGCTAGGCTCATGTTGTTTGCAGGATCAATGGCTCAGTTGGTAAGGGGACATGTACATTGTGTGGCCTCTTGAGGAGGGACAATGTGTCATGGGGTCGAATCCTGGCCTGCCGCAGTATGATAAATGATACACAGTGGAACCCCGAGTTTCGGCCACCCCGAGTTTCGGCCGCTTCGAGTTTCGGTCGCTTTTTTTCAGCAGAATTTTGTCCCGACTTTCGGCCATTGCCCCGAGTTTCAGCTGGCGTGCCAGACCTGTCTGCCTGCCTGCGCTTGCGCGCCTCGCAGGCGTCGTGAGCCAGTCTAGAATTGTTTACCCTTGAGTGAACATTACCCTGCGCACTCATCCAAACATTTCACAATAAATTCATTCTGTTTAGTGCTTGTCTATTGAGTGCGACTGTGAAATAAGTCACCATGGGTCCAAAGAAACTTCCTAGTGGCACCCCTGTGGTAAAGAAAGTGAGGAACACCACAGAACTGAAGGAGATAGTAGAAAAATATGAGTGGCGTACGTGTGGGGGAGCTTGCCAGGATGTACGAAAAAAACAAATCTACTATCATTTCTATCCTGGCAAAGAGAAAAAGAACTCAAGGAAGCTGATGTTGCGAAAGCTGTTGACATGTTAGCCAAAAATAGATAAAAAACAGTGGAAGAGGTTGAGAAGTTGTTGATGGTGTGGATAAACAATAAACAGATAGCAGGTGATAGTACAGTGGTACCTCGAGTTACGATATTTTTTCGTTCGAGAATGCTGTTCAAGTGCCATTACCAAACAAATTTATCCCCATAAGGAATAATGTAAAATAGACTAGTCCTTTTACACCCCCAAAAATATACTTACAAAAGCATTTAAAAAAATAAACTTACATAAAAGGGCGATTTTGGGGACCATCGTAACTCGAGGTACCACTGTATTTCCGAGGCCATCATATGTGAAAAGACAAGGCAGTTGCATGCAGATCTTGTCAAGAAAATGCCTGGAACCAGTGCTGATGTTAGTGACTGGTTTGACAGATTTAAGAAGCATAGTGGCATACACAGTGTTGTAAGGCATGGTGAGGCAGCCAGTTCAGACAAACGTGCGGCTGAAAAATTCATGAATGAATTTAAGGGGTACGTAGACACTGAAAAATTTGAACCCCAACACGTGTTCAATTGTGACAAAACAGGCCTCTTTTGGAAGAAAATGCCAAAGTGGACCTACATTACTCAGGAAGAAAAGGCACTGCCAGGACACAAGCCTATGAAAGACAGGCTAACTCTCTTGTTTTGTTCTAACGCTAGTGGGGATTTTAAAGTGAAGCCTTTACTGGTGTATCACTCAGAAAATCCCAGTGTGTTCAAGAAAAACAATGTCATCAAGAATAAATTGTGTGTCTTGTGGAAAGCTAATAAGGCATGGGTCACAAGGCAAATTTTCATAGAGTGAGTCCATGAAGTGTTTGGCCCCAGTGTGAAAAAATACCTCCAGGAAAAGAAATTGCCACTCAAGTGCCTCCTGGTACTGGACAATGTTCCTGCTCATCCTCCAAACTTGGCAGACCTTTTGTCTAGGGACTTCAGGTTCATCACAGTGAAGTTCTTGACTCCTAACACCACTCCTCTCATCTAACCCATGGACCAGCAGGTCATTTCTAACTTCAAAAAACTCTACACCAAAGCAGTGTTTGAAAAGTGCTTTGAAGTGACCTCAGACACTGAGTTGACCCTAAGAGAGTTCTGGAGGAATCACTTCAATATCTACAACTGCATAAGAATATAGGTAAGGCTTGGGAGGGAGTGACTTCCAGGACTTTGAACTCTGCTTGGAGACAATTGTGGCCAGATTGTGTCCAACAGAGGGATTTTGAAGGGTTTGAGGCTGACCCTGACCCTGCCGACCCTCTGCCTGTTGTGGAAGGAAATGTGGCATTGGGCAAGTCCATGGGGTTGGAGGTGAGTGGCGAGGATGTGGAAGAGTTGGTGCAGGTCCACAGGGAAGAGCTAACCACTGACAAGCTGCAAGAGCTTGATCTGGAACAGCATGAGACCAAAGTTGAGGAACTTGCTTCACAGGAGGAGGAAGAGGGAGTGAAGGAGGTGCCTTCTTCAGTGCTTAAGGACATGTGTGCCAAGTGGAATGAGTTACAAAGTTCGTGGAGAAATACCACCCTGAGCAAGCTGAAACAACCCATATCTGCAACATGTTCAGTGACAAAACAATGTCTTATTTTAGGGAGATCTTAAAGAGGCGCCAGAAACAGAGCACTCTTGACAGTTATTTTTTGCGACAGGGGTCTAGTGACTTTCAAGCTGGTCCTAGTGGCATTAAAAGACAAAGGGAAGTAACTCCAGAGAGGGACTTGTTACCTGAAGTCCTTCTGGAGGGGATTCCCTTTCCAAACAATGAGTGCTCCCTCCCCTTCTCCTCCTCCCTATCTTCCAGATGCCAGCAAGTCTCTTCAATAAAGGTAAGTAAATGTTATTTTAAATGTTTATTTAAATGTTTAATTATAAATTTATTACTGTATATATATCTAGCTGTGCTGTGTGTATGTAAAACTATAGTTATTCTTTAAAAAACGTAATTTTTGTGAATATTTTTGGGTGTCTGGGATGGATTAATTGTATTTACATTATTTCTTATGGGAAATATTGCTTCAACTTTTGGCCGCTTCGACTTTAGGCCTAGCTCCTGGAACGGATTACGGCCAAAACTCAGGGTTCTATTGTATATGTATATATAATGTATGTCCTAGGTAATAGGCTGGTAGACAGCAAGCACCCAGGGAGGTACAACCATCCTGCCACGTGAGTGCAAAATGGAAATCTAATTTTTTTACATGGTGGTAGGATTGCATGTCTTTTTTTCTGTCTCATAAACATGCAAGATTTCAGGTATGTCTTGCTACTTCTACTTACACTTAGGTCACACTACACATGAATGTACAAGCATATATATACACACATCTCTGGGTTTTCTTCTATTTTCTTACTAGTTCTTGTTTGTGCTTATTTCTGCTCATCTCCATAGGGAGAGCAGAGCAGAATTCTTCCTCCATAGCCCATGCGTGTTGTAGGAGGCGACTAAAATGCTGGGAGCAAGAGGCTAGTAACCTCTTCTCCTGTATACATTACTAAATTTAAAAAGAGAAACTTTTATTTTTATTTTTGTGCCACCCTGCCTTGATGGGACATGGCCGGTTTGTTGAAAATAGAAGATAATGTATGTAATCATGTGGCAGTGATCTACTTTCCCTGACCACTGTAACTCAAAACTTAACAACAAAATCCACAAATCTTATTACTGTACTGGATAAAGTGTTTAGTGGTATCAAGGATGTGCTCAATACTTTTGGCCTAATTGTAGCACTGAAAATACAAGGAGGGAGCACTGAAAGAGGGAGTGTTCAGTGGGATTTCTCTTCACTAAGTTCACAAAACTTTCATAAGATGTCTTTTTAAGAAATCACTTATAATGACCTAAAAAAAATGATGATGAACTTACATGTCCCCAACAGGCAGCTGCATGAAGAGGTGACCAGTCATCGTGATCTCTCACTTCAGTTGGTACATTCTGACTCAAGAGGTACTCCACCACCCGGACATACCCATTGGCTGCTGCTATGTGAAGCTGATCATACCAGATATATATTTAGGAATTAATCCATGTAGTGTACATTAAGTACACACAGTTCTGTATTTCTATCACAAACACATGAGCTACAAAACTGAATTTTATTAAAATACATCAATATTTTTTAAGAAATTTTATGTCTAGAAAAATATGTATAATATTAGAAGTGTTATCAATAGCATTTAAAATAAAACAGACATACACTAATGTATTAAAAAATCCCCTGATGCCATCATTTTTGTTAGGGGGGGATTAAGAACCATAAACTGGAATTTTTTAACTACTACAATACCTTCAATATTTTTATAACTTTTTAATCAAAACTACAAAGGCTTAGTAAAGTTTAACATCTGATGCCTTGAGCCATCTATAAGAGGAAGAAAATACATATATAAAGACACTTCAGTCAAGCATAAAATAAGAAAATGGTGAGAAATACATGTAGGGCAAAACATACTGGAGTTGCTCCTTGATGGTCACGAAACATGAGGCTTTGTCCCTCACTCTTCATGCTCTTCAGATCATTGAGCATGTATGTCTCGGTGGCAGACCGGGTCTCATCAATGAGTCTTTGAGTGACTCCGCGACGAGCCATCTCACTCTCAATATAATCAAGAGTAGCATCATCTTCGCATATATCATATGGCATGTTGCCATCAGCATTGACAGCAAGAAGATTGGCACTCCTGGAAAAATATACCAATAACCTTGTTAAATTATTTTCTGTTTGTTCACATAGAAAAAGCAGTGGGGTGTCAGTAGATTAAAAAAAAAAATACCATGGTATCCATTAGAACACCTGCAGTTACATCACATGTAAAATCTCTAATATTATTCAAAGCAGCTACCTCTTAACACTAATAATTTATTCTTATTATGCCCTCAAGAGGTTGCTTTTATTTACTCCTTTTTTATGCTTCTGAATACTCATCAGTTTTTTTATCAGTTTTTTTTTCAACTCAACAGCTATCTCCTGCCAAAGCATGGTGACAAAAAATATCACCAAAATTCACTTCACTGCTATCTTTCCAGGAGTGTGTTGACATCACATTCAGATTACCCTCTAACTGCAACATCCCCAGGCATTGGCCTTCCCAATCCCAGGACTCAAGCCCAGCTAACAGGTTTCTCAGAATCCCTTTAGGTGTCCTGTAGATCGATCGCTAGCTCACTCAGCTCACGCACCAAGGTCCGAGGATCAATTCCCCGGTACGGCTGGTAAACATTAGGATGTGTTTCCTTAAGACGCCTGCTGTCCCTGTTCACCCAACAGTAAAATGGGTATCTGGATGTTAGTCGACTGGTGTGGGTCACATCCTGGGACAAAATTGACCTAATTTGCCCAAAATACTCTGCATAACCAGGGGTTTTCTATATAGTAGTAGGTCATTGATGTCAGCTAGGCCTGTATACCTTGTACATACATGTACTTGTTGAAATAAAGATGATGTAGTAGTAGTAGTAGTAAGTAGGTAGGTAAGTAGGTAGGTACGTAGGTAGGTATGTAGGTAAGTAGGTAGGTAGGTAAGTTACCCTGCTTACACTCCAACAGCAAGTCCATTTAAAATCCCTTGTTTCCATTCACTCCTATCTAACACACTCACAAACCTGCTGGATGCTCAAGCTCCTAAAACTCAAAGCCTCCTGTACTCCCTCCCTTAAACCATTCCTGGGACAATCTTATTTAATAATTAATGTAGATTTTCATGGAAAGTCAAACATCTTTTATAATCTCTCCATTTTCAAACTATTCACAATTATTTTTTATCAGTCCATTTTGTAAGCCTACTGCCATGGCTTATTTAATTAACTCTTCTCCCACATGCACACACTTCCACAACTCACAAAAACTCCATAATTTCTGGTTCCTTCAGGACCATCTAGCCATCTTGTATAACATTAATAATGATATTAATAATAGTAATTATTAATTATCATGTAGTACAGTGGTACCTCGAGTTTCGAACAGCTCCCAACTCAAACAATTCTGTAAGTGTATTATTGTAAGTGCTTTTGTAAGTGTATTTTTGAGGGTCTGAAACGGACTAATCTTTTTTTTTTTCAACAAGTCGGCCATCTCCCACCGAGGCAGGGTGACCCAAAAAGAAAGAAAATCCCAAAAAAGAAAATACTTTCATCATCATTCAACACTTTCACCACACTCATACATAATCACTGTCTTTGCAGAGGAGCTCAGATACGACAGCTGAGAACAGTCCCTCCCAGCTGTCACTATCCCAGACCCCTCCTTTAAAGTGCAGGCATTGTACTTCCCATTTCCAGGACTCAAGTCCAACTAAATCAATTAACTGGTTTCCCTGAATCCCTTCACAAAATGTTACCCTGCTCACACTCCAACAGATCGTCAGGTCCCAAAAACCATTCGTCTCCATTCACTCCTATCTAACACGCTCACACATACTTGCTGGAAGTCCAAGCCCTCGCCCACAAAACCTCCTTTACCCCTTCCTCCAACCTTTTCTAGGACGACCCTACCCCGCCTTCCTTCCCTACAGATTTATACGCTCTCCAAGTCATTCTACTTTGATCCATTCTCTCTAAATGACCAAACCACCTCAACAACCCCTCTTCAGCCCTCTGACAAATACTTTTAGAAACTCCACACCTTCTCCTAATTTCCACATTCCCAATTTTCTGCATAATATTTACAACACACATTGCCCTTAGACAGGACATCTCCACTGCCTCCAGCCTCCTCCTCGCTGCAGCATTTGCAACCCATGCTTCACACCCATATAAGAGTGTTGGTACCACTATACTTTCGTACATTCCCTTCTTTGCCTCCATGGATAACGTTTTTGTCTCCACAGATACCTCAATGCACCACTCACCTTTTTTCCTTCATCAATTCTATGGTTAACCTCATCCTTCATAAACCCATCCGCTGACACGTCAACTCCCAAATATCTGAAAATATTTACTTCTTCCATAATCCCTCTCTCCAATGTGATATAAAAAAAAATTTTATTTAAATCGTTTGATACCCTTATCTATGTTCACTTTTAACTTTCTACCCTTACACACACTCCCAAACTCGTCCACTAACCTTTGCAACTTTTCTTTAGAATCTCCCATAAGCACAGTATCATCAGCAAAAAGTAACTGTGTCAACTCCCATTTTGCATTTAATTCTCCATAATTTAATCCCACCCCTCTCCCCAACACCCTAGCATTTACTTCTTTTACAACCCCATCTATAAATATATTAAACAACCATGGTGACATTACACAACCCTGTCTAAGACCTACTTTTACCGGGAAGTAATCTCCCTTTCTCCTACACACCCTAACCTGAGCCTCACTATCCTCATAAAAACTCTTTACAGCCTTCAGTAACTTACTACCTATTCCATACACTTGCAACATTTGCCATATTGCTCCCCTATCCACTCTATCATATGCCTTTTCTAAATCCATAAATGCAATAAAAACTTCTCTACCTTTATCTAAATACTGTTCACATATATGCTTCACTGTAAACACTTGATCTACACATCCCCTACCCACTCTAAAGCCTCCTTGCTCATCTGCAATCCTACTCTCTGTCTTACCTCTAATTCTTTCAATAATAACCCTGCCATACACTTTACCTGGTATACTCAGTAAACTTATTCCCCTATAATTTTTACACTCTTTTATCCCCTTCCTTTATATAAAGGAACTATACATGCTCTCTGCCAATCCCTAGGTCCCTTTCCCCCTCTTTCATACATTTATTAAACAAAAATACCAACCACTCCAGCACTATATCCCCCTGCTTTTAACATTTCTGTCATGATCCCGTCAGTTCCAGCTGCTTTACCCCTTTCATTCTACATAATGCCTCACGCACCTCCCCCACACTCACATCCTGCTCTTCTTCACTCCTAAACGATGTTGTACCTCCTGGCCAGTACATGAAATTACCGCCTCCCTTTTTCATCGACATTTAAAAGTTCCTCAAAATATTCCCGCCATCTACCCAATACCTCCAGTTCCCCATCTACTAACTCCCTACTCTGTTTTTAACTGACAAATCCATTCGTTCCCTAGGCTTTCTTACCTTGTTTATCTCACTCCAAAATTTTTCTTGTTTTCAGCAAAATTTCTTGACAGAGCCTCTCCATTCTTTCATCCGCTCTTCTTTTGCACTCTCTCACCACTCTCTTCACCTTTCTTTTACTCTCCATATACTCTGCTCTTCTATTAACACTTCTGTTTCGTAAAAACCTCTCATAAGCTACCTTTTTCTCTTTTATCACACCCTTTACTTCTTCATTCCACCACACACTCCTCTTTCCTCCTGCGCACCCACCCTCCTATAGCCACAAACTTCTGCCCCACATTCTAATACTGCATTTTTAAAACTATCCCAACTCTCTTCAACCCCCCCACTACTCATACTTGCACTAGCCCACCTTTCTGCCAATAGTTGCTTATATCTCACACTAACTTCCTCCTCCCTTAGTTTATACACTTTTACCTCTCTCTTACTTGCTGTTGCCATTTTCTTTTTGTCCCATCTACCTTTTACTCTAACTGTAGCTACAACCAAATAATGATCTGATATATCTGTTGCCCCTCTATAAACATGTACATCCTGAAGCCTACCCATCAACCTTTTATCCACCAATACATAATCCAACAAACTACTTTCCTTATGTGCTATATCATACCTTGTATATTTATTTATCCTCTTTTTCATAAAATATGTATTACTTATTACCAAACCTCTTTCTACACATAGCTCAATTAATGGTTCCCATTTACATTTACCCTGGCACCCCAAATTTACCTAATACTCCCTCCACAACATTTTTACCCACTTTAGCATTAAGATCCCCAACCACAATTACTCTCTCACTTGGTTCCAAACTCCCCACACACTCAACATTTCCCAAAATCTCTCTCTCTCCTCTACCTCTCTTCTCCAGGTGCATAAACACTTACTATAACCCACTTTTCACATCCAACCTTTATTTTACTTCACATAATCCTTGAATTTATACTAATCTAATTTACATTATTCCTTATGGGAACAAATTCCTTTGGAACGGTACTCGAACAGCCTTCTGGAATGAATTATGGCCAAAACTCGAGGTACCACTGTATTTGAAACAAAATTAAAATTAATAAAATTTCAATGCTGTATTATAAATTTTGAGTAATAGAGAATTTACAGCAACACTGTATAAAGTAATATTGAACCAGCCTTACCTTTATCTGTTTCCTGGAGGACACTTCACTTCATCACTGATACCAACTACCATAATAATAAAGGGCAGCTCCCATTTTGTACTTGATTCCCCATAATTTAATCCCACTCCTCTCCCAACACTAGCATTTACTTCTTTTACAACCCCATCTATAAATAGTATATTAAACAAAGATGGTGACATCACATCCCTGTCAGGACCTACTTTTACCGAAAGACTCCCTCTCTCCTACACACCTAACCTGAGCCTCACTATCCTCATAAAAACTATTTACAGCATTCAGTAACTTACTTGCAACATCTGCCACATTGCTCACCTATCCACTTATCATATGCTTTTTCTAAATCCATAAATGCAATGAAAACTTCCCTACCTTTATCTAAATAATGTTCACATATATGTAAACACTGATCTACACATTCCCTACCCACTCTAAAACCTCCTTGCTCATCTGCGATCCTACCCTCTGTCTTACCTCTAATTCTTTCAATAATAACCCTACCGTACACTTTACCTGGTTTACTCAGTAAACTTATCCCCTAATTTTTACAATCTCTTTTGTCACCCTTCCTTTATATAAAGGAACTATACACACACTGCAATCCTTAGGTACCTTTCCCTCTCTCATATTTTATTAAACAAAAATACCAACCACTCCAGCACTATATCCCCCCTGCTTTTAACATTTCTGCATGATCCCGCAGTTCCTGCTGCTACCCCCTTTCTTAACATAATGCCTCCGCACCTCCCTCACACTCAATCCTGCTCTTCCTCCTCCTAAAGATCTTATACCTCCTGACCAGTGCATGAAATTACAACTCCCTTTCTTCATCGACATTTAAAAAGTTCCTCAGAATATTCCCGCCATCTACCCAAACCTCCAGCTCCCCATCTACTAACTCCCCTACTCTCTGTCATATTATTCCCAGTATTTGCATCTACTATTTCTACCTCTATCTGCATGCTTCTCAATAAGCCATAGCTGCCATTAAAAATCTCCTTCAACTCAAGACAGATGCAATTTTATGCTCCAGCAGAATACAGCTAGAGATGAATTTCATCATGAACTTGCTATCACATTCCTCTATAAGCTGGCCATAGGATTAGTTTATTAATTGGACAATCAAGACTATATTGTATGTGTACAAGATGTCTCATAATGCTAAAGCACACTAAAACTGCAGGTAGTAGCAGGCAAATCCATCAATATTAGCTGACATGCTCACCTGAATACACCCTGCTTCACAGAATCCTTAAGGAATATGCTGGAGATATAAGCATTCATTTAGAGCTCCAAGGCCTACCTTGGGCCTCTTTCATATTTGCAATCACCATGCAATCAACAGTAACAAATTTAGAGGTGCTGTCATTTACTACACTAGTGGAAACAATTTTAAACAGAGCCTGATGTACAGTTGATTGTATGACTGCCACTGACCCACTGCCAGCATGGTCTCATGTAGCTAATAGATAGATGGGGTAGTGAGAGTATAAGCAATGGGGTTGAAGATGTATGGGGTAGGTTTTGTAGTGTTAAGAGTGTTCAGCAGAAGTTTGTAATTACAGGAAAATGGGTGCGGGAGGGAAGAAGAGCGATTGGTGGAATAATGATGTAAAGAGAGTAGTAAGAGAGAAAAGTTAGCATATGAGAGGTTTTTACATATGAGAGGTTTTCACAAAGTAGAAGTGATGCAAGGAGGGAGGAGTATATGGAGAGAAAAGAGAGTGGTAAAGCAATGTAAAGACAGCAAATGAGAGAGTGGGTAAGAAGTTATCAACAGATTTTGTTGAAAATAAGAAAGTTTTGGAGTGAGATTAATAAATTCAGGAAGCCTAGGGAACAAATAGATTTGATAGTTAAAAATAGGAGAGAGAGTTATTAAATGGAGACTTAGAGGTATCGAGAAGATGAAGGGAATATTTTGAGAAATTGTTAAATGTTGATGAAGATAGGGAAGCTGTGATTTCGTGTACGTATAGGGAAAGGAGGAATAACATCTTGTAGGAGTGAGGAAGAGCGAGATGTGAGTGTGGGAAAGTTTGTGAGGCAGTGGGTAAAATGAAAGGGGTAAAGCAGCTGGGATTGATGGGATAAAGATAGAAATGTTAAAAGCAGGTGGGGATATAGTTTTGGAGTGGTTGGTGCTTTTATTTAATAAATGTATGGAAGAGGGTAAGGTACCTAAGGAATGGCAGAGAGCATGCATAGTTCCTCTGTATAAAGGCAAATGGGACAAAAGAGAGTGCAAAATTAAGGGAATAAGTCTGTTGAGTTCTCCATGGGAAGTGGAACAGAATTCTTCCTCCGTAAGCCATGCGTGTCGTAGAGGCGACTAAATGCCGGGAGCAAGGGCTAGTAACCCCTTCTCCTGTATATATTACTAAATGTAAAAGGAGAAACTTTCGTTTTTCCTTTTGGCCACCCGCTTCAGTGGGAAACGGCCGACGTGTTGAAAGAAGAAGTCTGTTGAGTATACCTGGTAAAGTGTATGGTAGAGTTATTATTGAAATACCTTTATAACAAGCATTGCCCTAAAAAACTAAACATATCACAGCTAAGAGACTGAACAGTCCCTGGCTAACACCACATCTTCAATCCATTAATATAAAGCACCTATATGAAAAACAGTACAGAATGGGACAAATAACCAGAGACCAAACAAAACTTTCTCGTCAATCCTAACCACCTGATAAGGTCAAAAAAATTGTATTATGAGAACAGATTCTACACAACAAAAATATATGAAAAGACCTGGAAAAACCCTTTTCTGAAATTTAGGAACTAAAAAAAAATCCAAAAAAAGAACAATCAAAATAACAAAACCCGATGAACCCCCACTCCCACCGACTGAAACCAAACAGATAATGTTTTCTTCTCCACCATAGGAAAAACCTAGTGACAAAAACCCAAGCAAACACCCAACCTAAAGACTTCCTCACTGACACAACCAATACACTATTCTTAGCTCCGACCATCCCAACAGGTCTTGCTCATCATCAACCCAAAAAAATGGCATGATTTAAATAACTTACCACCTTTTATGCAAAAAACTTCTTAAGTACTGTCACCAATTTTGCAACACTAACAAAACCATGAATCCTCCACCTCCCCCTCAATTCTCAAAATAGAAGGGGCACCCGATCCACAAAGGGGAGGAGATCAAGCAGACCTGAATAACTATGGAATATCTAACACCCCCTTTTCTCTAAAATCTTTGAAAAATTAATTCATAGGCAATCTATTCCTATGTCTCCCCCAACATACTCAACCCCCCTCATTTGAATTCAGGCC
>WNWK01010282.1:0-20552 GCA_009830355.1 Cherax destructor | reverse complement strand
TATACTATTTATAAACATTTAAAACTATCCCAGAAATGTTATAAATGGTGTAAAGGTGACATTAAAACAATATCAAAGATGGCTGACCCGCCCCTCCATTACAGTATCCCCCTTTTAAAAAATTGTTTACGGGGAAATGGTCTTGGAATGGAACCCCTTTTAAGGAGGAGAGGCTGTACTTCAAACAAAAGGGAAAACATACCTGAACCTTTCCATTTGGGGAAAATAATTTAAAAAATATGCAAAAATTTATTTTGTTTTCAATATTTTACTTTTTTGGCCTTTTTTAACATTTTAAAAAAAAAATTCGATTTCAATTTTTAAGGTGTTTTAAAAATAAAAAACCCTTTTTTCTTTTTTTTTTATCAAAAAATTGGTTTCCCCATCATTCCCCCATCACTGTCTTCCGATTGCCTACACTACAGTTCAAAAACTGCAACATATCTCCACCCCTTCTTCAGAGTACGTACAGGCACTGTGCTTTCCACCTCCAGGACTCAAGTCTGGCTAACCAGTTTCCCTGAATCCCTTCATAAATGTTATACTGCTCACTCTCCAACAGCACGTCAGTCATAAAAACCATTATGCCTCCACTCGCTCCTATCTAACATGCTCACGCATGCTTGCTGGAAGTCCAAGCCCCTCGTACACCAAACTTCCTTTACCCTCCCTCCCTCCAACCTTTCCTAAGACAACCCATACCCAGCCTTCTTCCACTACAGATTTATACACTAAGTCACTATTTCGTTCCCTCCTCTCTAAATGTCCGAATCACCTTAACAACCCCTCTTCAATCCTCTGGATAATACTTTTAGAAACCCCGCATCTCCTTCTAATCTCGAAGCTACAGATTCTCTGCATAATATATTGGGTTATCCTAATTTAATTATGTTATATATTTAAGGAATATCCTGGGTTATATAAATATAACATAATTTGGGTGTCGTGTCCATAACACCTATGTACCTTCAAGAGCACTGTTTCAAGGTGTAATATTCATGGAAACATGGAAGTAAGTCACAGTGTTAGACTATAAAGGTTTGGCCTAGGTGAAATTTATATAGTGTGCTTATTGGCTGAATTTCACAGTACAGTACAGTGGTCCCTCGGTTTTTGCCGAAAATTCGTTCCAGAATGCTGCTCAAGTGCCATTACCGAACGAATTTACTTCCTTAAGAAATAATGTCACGTAGGTTAGTCTATTTCAGACCCCCAAAAATACACTTGCAACAGCACTTACGAAAATACACTTACATAAATGTTCGAGTTTGGAGATGCACGAAAACCGAGGGACCACTGTATTGTGAATAAGGCATCTTCCTGGCAGTTCCACACCCTGAGTGCTGATAAAGCTGGTGGTGGAACAACCAGCCTTGGTTCCACTGTTTACTTATGCTGGTTAGGCAGTGCTACCCCATAATGTAACTGTGTGGACCTCCCTAGTCTTAAATTTTTTCTAAAGCATGAAGAAATTGAAGACCCAAACAGTTGTGCTGTCAAAAATGCTGGCAGGTGGTGTATTTGAAGGCACAAAAAATTGTGTGCACTAGTATGTCAGACATACCTGTTACCTGCATACTAGTAAGTTTGTCACAGTTAATAGGTTAAACAGAAAAGCAAGAGAAGTTATGTCATATAGTCAGGCAATGGATTATCTCCAACAAAATGGCTGCCTTTCATCCTTTCCATATTATATAACTCATTATCCTAAGCCGGCTCTTCTAGTACCCTAGTGTAGGTCGTGTAGGAAGGCACAAGTTCATGTGAGGCTTTAAGGATAGAGCATTTAATCTTATTCTTTCAACACGTCGGCCGTTTCCCACCGAGGCAGGGTGGCCCAAAAGGAAAAACGAAAGATTCTCCTTTTACATTTAGTAATATATTCAGGAGAAGGGGTTACTAGCTCTTTGCTCCCGGCATTTTAGTCGCCTCTTACGACACGCATGGCTTACAGAGGAAGAATTCTGTTCCACTTTCCCATGGAGATAAGAGGAAATAAGAACAAGAACTAGTAAGAAAATAGAAGAAAACCCAGAGGGGTGTGTATATATATGCTTGTACATGAATGTGTAGTGTGACCTAAGTGTAAGTAGAAGTAGCAAGATGTACCTGAAATCTTGCATGTTTATGAGACAGAAAAAAAGACACCAGCAATCCTACCATCATGTAAAACAATTACAGGCTTTCGTTTTACACTCACTTGGCAAGACGGTAGTACCTGCCTGGGCGGTTGCTGTCTACCAACCTACTACCTAGAGAGTATTTAATATTATTATTATATTCATGGGGAGGTGCTAAACCCATAGGGGTCATATAGTGCCTTGGGATTCAAAAGGATACTTGGAGTATACCTGGAGTGTGTTCCAGGGGTCAACCCCCCTGTGGCCCGGTCTGTGACCAGGCCTCAATTCCTTGGATCAAAAGCTCCTCACCAGCATAAAGAAGCCTTCCTTGATGGTTAAGGAAGCTAATACTGCACGAGATTAAGTAACAATCACTCTGAGATGATAGTTTGGAACTCGAAAATTAATGTACTACAACTTTTCTTGAAGGTACCCCACTATACTGTATCTCTAATAAGTTTAAACCAGATGGCCTTACAGTTTTTTAAACAAAATATCTAACAGCTGATATTTTTTCAGGATTTCATTAAATTTTAAAAAATATCTATATCTAATAATCACTACCTGGAGTCTACCTGGAGAGAGTTCCAGGGGTCAACGCCCCCACGGCCCAGTCTGTGACCAGGCCTCCTGTTGGACCAGAGCCTGATCAACCAGGCTGTTACTGCTGGCCGAACGCAGTCCAACGTACCAACAAAGCCAGGGGTTTGTTGGTAATCCCCCTGATGTATGCTGGGAGGCAGTTGAACAATCTTGGGCCCCTGACACTTATTGTGTTGTCCCTCAACGTGCTAGTGGCACCCCTGCTCTTCATTGGGGGGATGTTACATCGCCTGCCGAGTCTTTTGCTTTCATAGGGAGTGATTTTTGTGTGCAAGTTTGGTACTAAGCCCTCGAGAATTTTCCATGTGTATATAATAATGTATCTCTCTCGCCTAAAACAAATTATAATACAGTGGTCTCTCGACTAGCGGTGATTCCGTATAGCGGTGAATTCGTGTAACGAACGCTTTTTTCGGTAAATATTTCCCTCATGTAGCGACCATTCCCTCGTGTAGCGGCCCGTACCAGACCTGTCCGCGCTTGCGCGGTGAGGCGCGCAGGACGCCAGTCTAGCATTGTTTACCATTGAGAGAACATTACCCATCGCGCTCTTTCAAACATTCACAATACTTTTGTTGTGTTTATTGCTGGTTCAGAGATTGTCACTGTGAAATAAGTCACCATGGGTCCAAAGAAGCTTCCTAGTGGCACCCCTGTGGTAAAGAAGTGAGAAACACCATCGAACTAAAGAAGGAGATAGTTGAAAAATATGAGAGTATTCGTGTGAGTGAGCTTGCCAGGATGTACAAGAAAAACACATCTACTATCACCACTACCCTGGCAAAGAGAAATGAAATCAAGGAAGCTAATGTTGCAAAAGGGGTTGATATGTTAACGAAAAATAGATCGAAAACAGTGGATGAGGTTGAGAAGTTGTTGGTGTTGTGGATCAATGAAAAACAGTTAGTGGGTGATAATTTGTGAAAAGGCAAGGAAGTTGCACGCAGATCTTGTCAAGACATTGCCTGGAACCAGTGGTGAGGCGAGTGATTTTAAAGCCAGCAAAGGCTGGTTTGAGAGGTTTAAGAAATGTAGTGGCATACACAGTGTTGTGAGACATGGTGAGGCAGCCAGCTCAGACAAACGTGCAGCTGAAAAGTTTGTGCAGGAATTCCAGGGGTTCGTAGACACTGAAAAATTTGAACCCCAACAAGTGTTTAATTGTGATGAAACAGGCCTGTTTTGGAAGAAAATGCCCAACAGGACCTTCATTACTCAGGAGGAAAAGGCACTGCCAGGACACAAGCCTATGAAAGACAGGCTAACTCTTATGCTTTGTGCCAGTGGTGATTTTAAAGTGAAGCCTTTACTGGTGTATCACGCAGAAAATCCCAGAGCCTTCAAGAAACACAATGTTAACAGGAATAATTTGTGTGTATTGGAAGGGTAACACTAATGCATGGGTCACTAAGGACTTTTTTGTGGAATGGTTGACTGGAGTGTTTAGCCCTAGTGTGAAGAAATACCTCCTGGAAAAGAAATTGGGACTCAAGTGCCTCCTGGTACTGGACAATGCTCCTGCTCATCCTCACAACTTGGGAGACTATTTGTCTGATGAGTTCAGTTTCATCACAGTGAAGTTCTTGCCTCCTAACACCACTCCTCTCATCCAGCCCATGGACCAGCAGGTCATTGCAAACTTCAAGAAACTGTACACCAAAGCAATGTTTCAAAGGTGCTTTGATGTAACTTCAGCCTCTGCATTGACCCTAAGAGAGTTCTGGAAAGATTACTTCAATATCGTGCATTGCATAGGCCTTATAGGTAAGGCTTGGTTGGGAGTGACTTCCAGGACTTTGAACTCTGCTTGGAGACCACTGTGGCCGGATTGTGTTGAAAAGAGGGATTTTGAAGAATTTGAGGCTGGCCCTGACCCTGACGACCCTGTGCCTGTTGTGGACTCTATTGTAGCATTGGGGAACAGCCTGGGGTTGGAGTTGAGTGGTGAGGATGTGGAAGAGTTGGTGGAGGAGCACAGGGTAGACCTAACCACTGAAGAGCTGAGAGAGCTTCATCAGGAACAGCAACAGACGACATTTAAGGAAATTGATTCAGAGGAGGAGGTTGGACAGGTTGAGGTAGTAACTTCTTCAGAGATTAAGGAAATTTTTTCCAAATGGGATGATGTGCAGACATTTGTTGAAAAACACCACCCTGAGCAAGCTGAAGCAAACCACATCTGAAACATGTTCAGTGACAGAATCTTGCCCCACTTCAGAAAAATGTTGAAGAGTCGCCAGAAACAGAGGACTCTGGACAGTTATTTTTCAAGGCAGGGATCCAGTGACTCTCAAGCTGGTCCTAGTGGCATTAAAGAAAAATTAGGGAAGTAACCCCAGATAAGGACTTGTTACCTGAAGTCTTTATGGAGGGGGATTTCCCTTCCAAACACACACCCTGCCCCTGTCCTCCTCCCTATCTTCCAGATGCCTGCAACTCTTCAATAAAGGTAAGAAATGTTATTTATTAATCTGTTTTTTATTATTTAGTATTATGTAGTAGTATTTATAGTGTTAATAATGTTGTTTTGTGTATGTAGAACTATAATTAAAATGTATTTTTTGTGAATATTTTTGGGTGGAACGGATTAATTGTATTTACATTATTTCTTATGGGAAATAAGGTTTTGAATTACGAGCAATTCGTGTTAAGGCCTAGCTCCTGGAATGGATTAAGATCATTAATCGAGGGACCACTGTACAGTGGTACCCAGAGTTTCGTACTTTATTCGTTCCAGAAGGCTGTTCGAGTGCCGTTACCAAACGAATTTGTTCCCATAAGGAATAATGTAAATTTGATTAGTCAGTTTCAGACCCCCAAAAATACACTTACAAAAGCATTTACAATAATACACTTACATAAATGTTCGAGTTGGGAGCAGTATGAAACTCGGGGTACCACTGTATAAGAAAATGTAAGCTAACAAGTGGATAAAAAAAAATATATTACAGGAAATATTAATTACTGCTACAGTATATTTTGTCCTGGCCTAAGGCTGGGCTGTGGGAGAAGGCAAACTCTTGATAAACCTCAGCCCTGGATGAAATGTGTAGAAGTAATAAAAGTATTTTCCAGCAACATAAGTCTTTTTATCCAAGACAAATATTAATTATACCTTGGAATTTGATGTTCAACAAAACCTATTTATAACTGTGAAACTTAGCAAATTATAAAACATAATTTTTTCAACATAACTCACTTGGCAATGAGGAACTTGGCAAGATGAAGATGGCCACAGGTTGCAGCTGCATGAAGAGGAGTCCATTTCTCAGAGTCCTGAGCATTTACATCAGCTCCGTGGTGAACCAAGAGTCTCATCATTTCTTCAGAGTCATCAATACAGCACTGATGCAGAGCTGTCAATCCATCCTCATTTGTTGAATCAGGATTCACACCTGCCTCCAAGAGTGCTTGAACTGTTAGAAAAAATTATACTAAATTATACAGAACAGTAGTATACCATACCAATAGTGTTGTTTATATACTAAACTGGTACACTGCACATACACAGTACCATTTATGAATACAAGACGTCAGGCCTCCCACTCAAATCCGACTTCTCTCAACAATGCTGTCAATGAGGAGCTCCTAAAATAATAAACTCACTCTTAATACTGACAAAACATTCTACATGGTGTTTGGGAACAGAGCTGCAATTGTCCAACTAAATATAATTAGAGGGTGTGTGGAGAAAATTCTCCAAAGGAGGGGGGTATGCGCCCTTACTACCCTTGTTAAGGGCCCTCACCCTTTCCTCCCTTAGGAAGGGGCCAGACGAGGCGAGTCTGGGTGCATAAACAAAATAACTCAGACCAGATGTACTGACCACAGTGTGTCACGTGGTCTGACCAAGTAGCAGCGAGTGTATGTGACTTAATAGACATTTGAGATAAATGTAACTCTTTGCCGTAACAGGAAGATTACAGTAAACTGTTGTATTAGTTTCTACACTTGAACATTGCAATCATGTGTTCCAGGGCTCTAAATATTTAGAGAACACAAACATTTTAATTGCCACTTGTGGTGGCGTGTAGCGGTTGTTGAAACTGTGCTGATCACAGCATGCTGGGCACCACGAGGCACCACGTGGCTGCACGAGACTGCAAGAGGTGGCACGAGGGTCAGATTGAATAAGGGCTCCGAAGAGGTCATACGACGCGAGGGGTCATACGACGCGAGGCAACGTAACTCAACAAAGACATTAGTCGTACGCGTCCGTTATTCTAATTTATCTCCACTAACGTCGGGAAATAAGATAAGAACTCTGTTCCAGCACGTTTAGTGAATAACATCAACATCGCGGTATATTCAGAAGTGTGCGCAGCTTCTGATTACTGTAACAAGACAAACGTAGAGACAATCGCAAGTGAACTCCATCAAAACAAGACGGTGATTCTTCAGCGGCATTCTACAATCAAGACAGCATTTCCGCCGTATATGGTGGAGCCAACACCATCGCTCAAAGTTACATGAGCAAGGTATGTTTTGTGTTCTTGTCAGGCAGGGGACTGCGCAGTTCTTGTTTTTCAGGAGCATCAAAATTTACCTATTGACGGCGGTTATGCGTGGACTTTTAAGTCCAAACAAGTGAGTAAACCGCCTTTCAGTCCATCAAAGACTGAAATATGGGCATATGCTCCTTTGGGGCAATAATTATACTCACTTGATGTTTATATTACAGCCCAGTGGAGAATGAGGCCATGGATGTCTCCCCTGTGAAGGAGTCGGGGATGGCTGCGACTTCTTGGATTCATCAATAAGCTAAGTAGCAAGTTACAAAGTTCATTATATCGTAGGAGCACATCCTCCACAGGGTGAATAGTGGAGCAATGTAGCAGGTGTTGCAAGTGTATGGAATAAGTGGTAAGTTAGGGTATGTAGGAGAGAGGGAGATTACTTTCCAGTAAAAAGTAGATCTTAGACAGGGATGCATAATGTCACTGTGGTTGTTCAACACATTTATAGATAGGGTTGTGAAAGAAGTAAATGCTAGGGTGTTGGGGAGAGGAGTGGGATTAAATTATGGGGAATCAAATACAAAATGGGAGTTCACAGTTACATTTTGCTGATGATACTGTGTTTTTGAGAGATTCTGAAGAGAAGTTGCAAAGGTTAGTGGACGAGTTTGGGAGGGTGCGTAAAGGAGGAAAGTTGAAATGAACATTGATAAGAGTAAGGTGATGAGGGTATCAAATGATTTAGATGAGGAAAAATTAGATATCAGATTAGAGGGAGGGAGTATGGAAGAAGTGAATGTGTTCAGATATTTGGGACTAGATTTTTCAGTAAATGGATTTATGAAGGACGAGGTTAACCATAGAATTGATGAAGGGAAAAAGGTGGGTCATGCACTGAGGTATCTGTGGAGACAAGGAACGTTATCCATGGAGGCAAAGAAGGGAATGTATGAGAGTATAGTGGTACCAACACTCTTATATGGGTGTAAAGCATGGGTTGTGAATGTTGCAGCAAGGAGGAGGCTGGAGGCAGTGGAGATGTCATGTCTAAGGGCAATGTGTGCTGTAAGTATTATGCACAGAGAATTTGTAGTGTGGAAATTAGGAAGAGGTGTGGAGTTACTAAAAGTATTATTCAGAAAGCTGAGGAGGGGTTGTTGAGGTAGTTTGGTCATTTAGAGAGGGTGGAGCAAAGTAGGATGACTTGGAGGGTGTATTACCTATTATTATTATTATTATTATAATCAAATAGAAGTGCTAAACCACAGGGGTTATATTACCTAATAGAATACTCCATTCTCTTGTAACCATTGTAACCCAACTAATGATCATATGAACTGTTATTGTACTCATTGTTAACTCATCTAATGACCATATGAACTGTAATCTTAAGTTAATTTTAAGTTTGCCCAAAATGCTCTTCATACAAGGGGCTTTTGGCTTGTACACTCATCTACTACATTCCTTTGTACAACTATGTATCATGTATCATGTCCAAATAAAAATTTATTTATTTATTTATTTATAAATCTGTAGTGAAGGGGAGGAGAGGTAGGGGTCATCCTAGGAAAGGATGGAGGAGGTAAAAGAGGTTTTCATGTGCAATGGGCTTGGATATACAGCAGGCATGTGTAAGCATGTTAGATTGGAGTGGTGATGAATGGTTTTTGGGACTTGACGAGCTGTTGGAATGTGAGCAAGGTAATATTTTGTGAAGGGATTCAGGAAAACTGGTTAGCTGTACTTGAATCCTGGAGGTGGGAAGTACAATGCCTACACTTTAAAAGAGGGGTATGGGATATTTGCTGTTTGGAGTGACATTTGAACTGTCATATCTGCATAGACTTGCAAAGATAGTGATTATGTGTGAATGATGGTGAAAGTATTTCTTTCTTTTTTGGGTCACTCTGCCTTGGTGGGAGACGGCCAATGTGTTGAAAAAAATATCTCCCACTGAAAAACGAACTGAGGGAAAATTCTTAGGTCTGCACATGAACTGCAACTTGAAGTTTAATACCCACATCAAGCACATAACAAAGGTCTCCAAAACAGCAGGCTTCCTCTCCAAGATTATGTTACCGTGTACTTCAAACAGCACTACTTACATTGTACTACTCACTCGTCTATCTCTACCTCACTTATGGTACGTGTGCCTGGGGATCTACATCAAATCCCTTAAAACCAATATTAACTTAAAAATCTGCTGAACAAATGATTACTCAATCCAGTGTTACACAACACACTCCCCCACTCTTCTAAAGTTTAAACTTGCTCAATATACAGAGCATGCACTCATACTACTGTGCTTACTACTTATATACAGTAGGGCCCCGCTTTACGGCATTTTGCCTTACGGCGTTCCGCTAATACGGCAATTTCAAATTATGACCAAACTCTCTATACGGCAACCTGTCTTTTTAATACGGTGAGCACCACCCAGTTTGTTTACATTCTCCGTGAGCACATCTCTCTATTATGTCTGGAAACTTTCCAAAATTTCAAGTGTTTTAAAGTTATTGCATATTTTATATGTGTTCTGATAATAATACTTGTGTACCTGTACCTAAATATACTTACACACTGTGCTGGCATGCAGGTACACATTAAAATCACTAAGTGTCCCTATAATCTTAACGCCATAGTAATACTAATAGTACGTAATAATAATCACTGGGCACATTAACCCTTTGGGGGTCCAAGGGGTCTCTCTGAAACTCGTTCTCAGGGTCCACGAATTTAAAAAAAAAAAAAAAAATTCTTGTGAAATGATAGAGAATCTTTTTCCGATCATAACGCCACAAAAATTATGAAATTTGATCGAAAACTAACGGAATTATGCTTTCGCGAAGTTAGCGGTATCCATGACATTTACGCATCGGCGATTTCGCCCACTTTGAGCCCTATTTTCGGCAAATTCCAATGTTTCAGTCTACTGAAATTATAGCTATTTCGCTAGAACTCAATTACTTCTATCGATTGAGTACAAGAAACCGCCTATTTACCAATTTACTTTACTTTACAATTTCATCTACCCAAAATAGTGGTCAGAATATGGCAATTTGCCAATTTCACACAAATTTCAAACGATGCCAATTTCAAAATAGGGTCCATAATAAACAAGGCAGACATTCCTGGCACTAAAATAACATCTTCTCTGTTCATTAGTGACGTCTCCAGGCCCCTCTTACATTACTTTTGCTTTCCATTTTGAATTTTTATTCTCACAAAAAATAGAAGATTTACTATTATGTATACAACTGCATCATTGTAAAAATGGTATAAATAATATCAGCGCACTTGTGCAAGAATATTAGACTCTCCAGTTGATGTGTATTGGACGCATGGTGTGATTTGTTTACTCTTGAACATCGGCCAAAATCGAATATTTTCGCTACTTTGCACTCAGTTTCAAGGTACTTGTCATCGTGAAACCAGCCAAAATTATCTCTATTTCTGTAACATATCATCTATTCTATAAAATGAGACTAAGAAAATGAGAATAAATGCATAAATACCATATGAAAATAGACTGCAAAGTCGCTGTTTTACACCAAAAACACGGTCAGAGTTTTTTTTTCCTCATTATGCACTGTGAGGTGCAGGAATTTTTTTATACTGCGCACACTGACCGCACAGACCCATTTTATCACATCTAGGCCTAACAGCCTGTTTCTGCTTGATTTGAGGGCGCTAGAATTTAGGCGTACTAGTACGTCAATAACCACAGTGCGTAAAACGTACTTGTACGACCATAACCCCGAAAGGGTTAAATGTCTTATTTTACGTCAATATACACATTTTCATTAATCCATCAATGATATTTTCTTCAAAATTACGTATATAAGAAACACGTTACATAGCATATAAACATGCTATGTTTATATGCTATGGAGGTGAGGCTGCCGGGCGGAGGGAAAACATTACCTAATATGTACTAATAATAATCACTCTTGGGCACATTAAATGTCATATTTTACGTTAATATACACATTTTCGTTAATCCATCTATGATATTTTCTTCAAAATTACATAAGAAACACGTTACATAGCATATAAACATGCTATGGTTATATGCTGAGCAGAGGGAAAGCATTACGTTTTCTCTGGTCCAGCACCAAAGAAAACATATATGAATCTGCGTTTGGCCTAGTCACTCCGCTTTTGTTTACAATTCTCGGCATGAATAATTCATTACTTCTCCCTACGTTTATGATGGCATCTAAAGGTAGTTGTTAGAAACAATTAAATTCAGTGAACAAGGTAAGTATGTCGATGGTAATAATATGGCTCTGGGCCGCAGTGTAGGTAGCCGGTAGGTGTAGCCCAGGCGGGCTACACCTACCGGCTACCTACACTGACTTCCTACAAATAAATACTACTCACCTTTCATCCAACATTAAGACTACACATTTTAACGTAAATAATGAGTGTACTGTGTGTGTATTTTCTCTCTCTGGACTGCATTAAATATCGTAGATTAAGTTTGGGTAGATAGTCGGTAGGTGTAGCCCAGGCGAGCTACACCTACCAGCTACCTACACCTGACTTCCTACAAATAAGTAGTACTACTCACCTCTCGCCCTACATTAATAAGACTACAAATATTTTAAGGTAAGTAATGAATGTACTGTGTATTTATTTTACTTTTTATTGTGTTTTTTTAATGCCTAGTTCTATTACTAACTTAATAGTACAAGTTAGTGTAAACTTCTTGTCTGGCATTTATATGCATTTATAAATGGAAAAAATGGCATTCTGCTTTCCGGCAATGTCTGCTTTCCGGCGATAGCCTAAAACCTAACCTGCCATATAAGTGGAGCCCTACTGTATATGACACTAATTCCAATATAAACCTTCCTCTGAAACTTTTCCTTAATAGCTGCAACAAAACTCACAGACATAACACAAGACACAAAACCTCTTCAATATCCCCAAAGTCCGACTCAACCTGTGTAAAAACTCAAATGTGCATAAAAGGCCCTAAAATCTGGTACTCCCTGCCTGAAGTCTCTCAACATCTTTCCCTGCCTGAAGTCTCTCAACGTTTCTCCCTGCCTGAAGTCTCTCAACGTCTCTCCCTGCCTGAAGTCTCTCAATGTCTCTCCCTGCCTGAAGTCTCTCAATGTCTCTCCCTGCCTGAAGTCTCTCAACTGGCATATATGTTACAAAATAACATATGCAAATTACCTAGAATAACCCCTCCCCCTCCAAAAAAAAAAAAAGATAAGTAACTTATTTCCACTGGTGTCCTTGTTATATCTGACTATTGGCAGCCTCACTATTAGATACAGCCATGACTAAAACAATAAAAATATAATAAACTGTAAAATAAATTGAGTAAATCAAATGCATGAAAATCAGTTACAATAAAAAAAAACTGGCTGTTTTCCACCAAGGCAGGGTGACCTGAAAAAGAAACGCTTTCATCATCATTCACTCCATAACTGCCTTGCCAGAGGCGTGCCTACACTACAGTTAAAAAACTGCAAAATCAACACCCTTCCTTCAGAGCACAGGCACTGTACTTCCCACCTCCAGAACTCAAGTCTCAAGGGCAGCTTGCCGGTTTCCATGAATCTCTTCATAAATGTTACTCTGCTCACACTCCAACAGCACATCAAGTCATAAAAACCTTTTGTCTCCACTCACTCCTAAGATGCTCACGCATGCTTGCTGGAAGTCCAAGCCCCTCGCACACAAAACCTCCTTTACTCCCTCCCTCCAATCTTTCCTAGGCCGACCCCTACCCCGCCTTCCTTCTACTACAGATTTATACGCTCCCCAAGTCATTCTATTTCATTCCATTCTCTCTAAATGTCTAAACCACCTCAACACCCCTCCCTCAGCCCTCTGGATAATATTTTTAGTAACCACGCACCTCCTCCTAATTTTCAAACTACAGATTCTCTGCATTATATTCACACTGCACATTGCCCTCAAATATAATAGTAATAAAATGAACTAAGTAAATTACAAGAACCTTAAATAGAGAAAAATCAGTTTAATATAACAGTTATACAAATGTTAACTCTACAAGAAATCATCTTCCTCCCTTTTTGCCGCTTCATTCATTATATACATTTTAACTCTCTTCCTAACTGGTTTATGTTAAGACTGGCCTTGATATGTCCAGACAACCTGTTCCACTCATTTATTGTTGTATAATATAAGATGTTTAAGGCCTGACCAACTACTGAACACCGAAATGACTCTGTATGATGAGACTTGGCAGAAAGTGCAAAATACCTCCACTAAAAAAGCATGGGTGCAACAAGTACACTATGAGAGAACTTGAAGTGTCAGAGGTCCCTGACTCTTCACTTCAATGCCCTCCCTATATGCACATGTGGAATTACCAACAAATTTCTGGCGGTCGTCAAGAGGGAACTGAACAAGTTACTCAAATCAGTTCCTGACCAGCTGGGATGTGGTTCATACACTAGACTGTGTGCTGCCAGCAGTAACAGCCTGATTGATCAGGTCTTGATCCTCCAGGAAGCCTGGTCTGGAATTGAGCCAGAGGGGCGCTGACCTCAGGAAACATCCTTCAGGTATTACTCAGATATCTTTACCCTAGTACCATTCTGGTTTTGAATCCTAACCTTGTCAAAATTTGCATTCTGGACAAAGAGTGTAAGCAATTTTGTAAATATGATTTAGCTTCAGCACCCTTACCCTATCTGCAACAAGCCCTTCCCTCAAGGAAGGTTTCTTGATAGTTTGGGGTTTTGATCTAAGGAAGTGGACCTGTGCTCCAATTTCCTGAAATGAGTCTGATTACCTTCCATTTACCTCAGGTGCTGTATGACCCCTATGGGTTTAGCACTCCCATAAATGTAATAAAAATATCTGCAACAATGAGCATTTCTAGTTGTTATAATTTATCCTGGCCAACATGGTCTCTTAGACCCAGGTCCATGATGAAATCTCACTGACTCTCAGTAACATGCAGTTTTTGTTATAGCATAGTACCATGAAAAAAAAAATTACATGACACTGTATAAGAGTTAGGCCTATGTCCTGAGAGCCTCAGTAGGTAGGCACTAAGCCTGTCTATAGAATAACTGTTACGGTTCGAGTCTCAGTCTATGGCCAGGTTAGTGTACTCCGTAACAAAATCACTTCCAAGAATAAGAAGGAACTTCAATTCATTACAAAGATAAGGCAAAAATTAAGAGTTTACAAAGCTTTTCCCGGTTTTTTATTAAAAGCTTAAATACTTCTCTTAGATATTTGAAAATATCAATTAAATATCACTTAGTCCGATATTTTCCGTCACATAAAAATACTAAGTAGTGTACAGTAGACAACCGAGTAACGATCTATCCGAATAACTATTTTTCGTGTAACGATTGCTTTTTACGGTCAATATTTTTCTCGTTTAGCGGTTTTTACTCTTGTAGCGATCTGTACCAGACCTGTTCGCCTGCTCCCGCTTCGCCGTGCAGGACGCCAGTCTAGCGTTGTTTACACTTGAGTGAACAATACCCAGCGCGCTCTTTCAAACATTTCACAATAAATTTACTCTGTTTATTGCTGGTTTAGTGATTTTCACTGTGAAATAAGTCACCATGGGTCCAAAGAAGCTTCCTAGTGGCACCCCTGTGGTAAAGAGAGTGAGGAACACCATCGAACTGAAGAAAGAGATTGTTGAAAAATATGAGTGCCGTACATGTGGGGGAGCTTCCCAGGATGTACGGAAAAAAACAATCTACTATCACAACTACCCTGGCAAAGAGAAAACAAATCAAGGACGCTAATGTTGCAAAAGGGGTTGATATGTTAACAAAAAATAGATAGAAAACAGTGGATGAGGTTGAGAAGCTGCTGATGGTGTGGATAAACAATAAACGGATAGCAGGTGATAGTATTTCCACGGCGATAATTTGTGAAAAGGCAAGGCAGTTGCATGCAGATCTTGTCAAGACAATGCCTGGAACCAGTGCTGATGCGAGTGATTTTAAAGCCAGCAGAGGCTGGTATGAGAGGTTTAAGAAATGTAGTGGCATACACAGTGTTGTGAGGCATGGTGAGACAGCCAGCTCAGACAAATGTGCAGCTGAAAAATTTGTGCAGGAATTCCAGGGGTTCGTAGACACTGAAAAATTTGAACCCCAACAAGTGTTTAATTGTGATGAAACAGGCCTGTTTTGGAAGAAAATGCCCAACAGGACCTTCACTACTCAGGAGGAAAAGGCACTGCCAGGACACAAGCCTATGAAAGACAGGCTAACTCTCATGATGTGTGCTAATGCCAGTGGTGATTTTAAAGTGAAGCCTTTACTGGTGTATCATGCAGAAAATCCCAGAGCCTTCAAGAAACACAATGTTAACATGAATAATTTGTGTGTGTATTGGAAGGCTAACACTAATGCATGGGTAACTAAGGACTTTTTCGTGGAATGGTTGACTGGAGTGTTTGGCCCTAGTGTGAAGAAATACCTCCTGGAAAAGAAATTGGGACTCAAGTGCCTTCTGGTACTGGACAATGCTCCTGCTCATCCTCAGACTATTTGTCTGATGAGTTCAGTTTCATCACAGTGAAGTTCTTGCCTCCTAACACCACTCCTCTCATCCAGCCCATAGACCAGCAGGTCATTGCAAACTTCAAGAAACTGTACACCAAAGCAGTGTTTCAGAAGTGCTTTGATGTGACCAATGACTCTGCATTGACCCTAAGAGCGTTCTGGAAAGATCACTTCAATATCATGCATTGCATAGGCCTTATAGGTAAGGCTTGGGAGAGAGTGACTTCCAGGACTTTGAACTCTGCTTGGAGACCACTGTGGCCGGATTGTGTTGAAAAAAGAGGGATTTTGAAGGATATGAGTGGTGAGGATGTGGAAGAGTTGGTGGAGGAGCACAGGGTAGAGCTAACAACTGAAGAGCTGCAACAGCTGGAACTGGAACAGCATCTGACCAGAGCTGAGGTTATTGATTCACAGGAGGAGGAAGAGGGAGTGAAGGAGGTGCATTCTACACAGATTAAGGAAATTTGTTCCAAGTGGAACGATGTGCAAAGTTTTGTTGAACAATTTCACCCTGAACAAGCTGAAATGAGCCATCTGTGCAACCAGTTCAGTGACAGAGCCATGTTGCACTTCAGGAACATGTTAAAGAGGCGCCAGAAACAGAGGACTGTGGACAGTTATTTTCTACGACAGGGTTCTAGTGACTCTCAAGCTGGTCCTAGTGGGATTAAAAGACAAAGAAGGGAAGTAACCCCAGAGAGGGGCTTGTTACCTGAAGTCCTTTTGGTGGGGGATTCCCCTTCCAAACACTAACACCTCCCCCTGTCCTCCTCCCTATCTTCCAGATGCCAGCAACTCTCTTCAATAAAGGTAAGTAAATGTTATTTTAAATGTTTAATCTTTACAAAATTAATTTTTTGTGAATATTTTTGGATATCTGAAACGGATTAATTGTATTTACATTATTTCTTATGGGAAATAAGGTTTCAAATAACGAATTTTTCATGTTGAGGTCTAGCTTCTGGAACGGATTAAGATCGTTAGTCGAGGGACCACTGTACATCATACCCGGGTATAATAATAATAATTACATATTCATAAACCAAATATTATAAACTAGTGGAATCTTTAATTCAGCTATTATTAAAGAAACCCTGAGTATAATATTAACCCTTTGACTGTCGCAACCCCTAATCCTGAGTGTTCTCTTGTTGTCGCAAAATTTAAAAAAAAAAAAAAAAAAAAATCTTATGAAATGATAGAGAATCTTTTTCCGATGGCAATGACACCAAAAGTATGAAATTTGATTGAAAACGTATGGAGTTACACTCTCGCGAAGTTAGTGATCTCGGCGATATATACGCATCGGCAATTTCGCCGACTTTGAGCAGTATTTTCGGCCAATTCCATTGTTCCAGTCGATCAAACTCATAACTATTTCTTTAGAACTCCAATTGTTCTATCGATTGAGTACAAGAAACTACCAATTTACCAATTTCGACTACCCAATAAAGTGGTCAGAAATTAGCAATTTGGCCAATTTCATGCAAAATAAAAAAGTTGTCAATTTCAATATAGGGGCCAGAATAAACAATGCAGACACTCCTGGCACTAAAATAAGATGTTATCTGTTCATTAGTCACGTCTTTAGGCCCCTCTTATATTACTCTTGCTTTCTATTTTGATTTTTTATTCACACAAAAAATAGAAGATTTACCGTTATGCAGACTATTGCATTATTGTAAAAATGGTATAAATGATATCAGTGCACTTGTGAAAGAATATTAGACTCACCAATTGATGTGTATTGGACACGTGGTGTGATTTGTTTACTCTTGAACATTTGCAAAAATCGAACATTTCCCCTACTTTAAGCTCAATTTCAAGGTCGTTTTCCTCATGAAACTAATCAAAATCATCTATATTTATGTAATATGTTTTCCATTCTATCAATTGAGACCATAAAAAAGAGAATACAACCATAAATACTATACGAAAATACACCTCAAAGACGGCGTTTTAATCCAAAAAAATGGTCGGCGTTTTTTCTCTCATTATGCACTGCGTGCTGCAGGATTTTTTTTATACAGCGCACACTGACCACACAGAACCATTCTCTCATATGTGGGCCTACCAGCTTTCTCCCACTTGATTTGAAGCCGCTAGAATTTGTGAGTATATATACGTCCGAAACAGTGGCTCGTAAGACATATATATACGACCAAAACAGTCAAAGGGTTAAGTGGACAATTCCGTATAAATTCTATATAAATCAATCTCTTATGACTTTGGGCACAACAATAACAAAAACCTGGCATTTGCTTTTTTACTATACTGTTCACTATTGCTTCTCCTAACATGCTTGGATCAAAATGAATTCCTGGATATTTCACTGAAGGTACTGTTGTGATGGGTTCCCTGTTACATTATAAATTAACCATTTCACTGTCTCAAACACAAATCTATATTACAGACACCAGTGTCACTCGTGTAAATCTATGTTTTAAACACAACACCCTCAAATCTGATGCAAGTGGTAAATTTTAACCTAGACATTAGAGAATGGGTCTGTGCAGCGAGTGTGCATAGTATAAAAAAAAAAAAAGTCCTGTCCCATGCAGTGTATGATGGAAAAAGAAAACCTCTGACCCTGTATTTGGTCAAAAATATACAGTTGTTTCTTAGGGGGGCTTTTATGGCTGTTTCTGGGTACCAACTGATAACTCACAACATTCTTCTTGTTATGAATGATGCAATTATGCAAATGCTCGAACTGCTATCTGTAGCTCTTGAAAAAAATGAATATCTTCTGGGGCTCTTTACAGACCTGCATAAAGCATTCGATACAGTGGATCACAATATCTTGCTCCTTAAACTAGAACATTATGGGGTCAGATGACACACCCTTGAATACCTAAAATCTTATCTTAGCAATAGTCTCCATAAACGGTATAACCTCGACTACCCAACCTGTAGCTGTTGGAGTGCCACAGGGCAGTGTCCTTGGCCCTCTGCTCTTTCTCATTTACATCAATGATTTCCCAAACACATCTCATCTCATCACAGATGACACTAGAAATGTTATAAATGGTACAAAGGTGACATTAAATATCTAAAAATGGTTGACACAAACCCACCACCAGTATAGTATGCTCTTCGCTTCATGATCAATTCGCTTACCGACCTACTTTTAGGAACAGAACCCTGTCATTAAGTGGGGAAAGGCTGTACTATTATTTTTTTACTCCTCTACTATAAATCTTATTAATTATAATATTCTGACTAGCTCTCTGTTGTAACAAAGTAAATTAATGAATAATTAAAATTTACCACTCCATAACCTATGTCTATTTTAAGTAGTGTGTAAGAACTGATTAGTCTGACCGAAATGTTCAGGCACGTTAGTGGCTTTCTTTGTACCTAATAACATTTTATAAAATGTAAATCACACATTGTAACCTTTGCAAAGAAATAAAAATTTGTACAGTATTTGTATTTGTACTAGTTAAATAGAGATGATGTTGATCAGTTTCAGGAATAGAAGTAGCTCGGAGATTTTCCTGAGGAAGGGTTGGGTCTCTTAAGCCTTTTCCCAGTCTGTTTGACGAGTTATTACTAAGTCTGGTTCAATTAATGGGATGACCTAAACCATGACCAATCATTCTTGGCTATGAACAAATCTTAGTAAAGCTTCAGTATTTAATGAAAGATAATAAATTAAGATTTTATATTAAATTTAAATTCCAGAGAATTAAAAAACAAAATGAGGAGGTAATTATTTAATAATGATTAGATATATAATTAAATCTTAAAGCAAACATTAAGGAACATCATGTAATTTACTACTTGGAAGTAAAAGTTTAATACCAATTTAAGGAATTACATTAAAAGTTGTTTCAGGTAAATACATTAAACAAACAGTAAGAAATTTTCTAAGTTTTTCTTTGAATTCATAAGGTCACAAGGATGTTTGGAAATACTGTACCAATACTCTCTTAGGAAATTAAGAATAAATTGGATAAGGTGGTGGTCGATATAAACTCCATACATAATTTAAAAGTATAGTTGGAAATAAGTCAGTTCGACATTTTTTAGTTATCCTAGGTAATTTATACATGTTACTATGTATGAATTGTGTAACTGTATTTGTGTGTACCTGTACCTAAATAAACTTACTTATGTATAGAGCCCAGGAGGCTAGGTACAAACTAGATATGCCTGTAGTATACTGAATGCTGCAGTCAAGCTAAGTATCTCAGGCTACATACGTATATCATTTTCATCTATCCTCTTTCGGATGAAGAATCTTGAGAAATAATGTACAGTGGAACCTCTGGTCACGAACACTTCTGAACACGAACAAATCAGCTCATGACCAAAAAAAAAAAAAATCGCCACATTTTTGCATCTGATCACAAACATATAATCAGGTGCTGAATAAACACAGCCATGCCAATTTTCACATTCCGCGCTATTTTTTTTGCATGCGCCAATTTTCCCCATTTCCTGTTGTTTGTGTATACTTAACAAAGACCCTCGCCTTGTAGTCGGTCTCGGTTAGACGTGCATTCATTCGCTGTGAACTCCTTGTGTTGTATTTTGTGTGCTTTTGAATTCATTTTGTTTTCTTGGTTGTTTACGATATGCTTTTTCTCTGTTATTTAAGATTTTTTTCCCTATTAAACTGTGCATTATTTCGTATAATTAAGGATTTTTCAAACTTTGATTATTTTTTGTGCTTAAAACTCTTAAAAAACTGTTTACAGCGAACGGTTCGTAAGGGTCCAGAACAAACTCGTGCAATGTTAGTTTTCTCTGTTGTTCAAAGTTTTCTCAAGTGCTATTCAAGGTTTTTACATTTAGTTTACTATTACACTGTGCATTCTATGGTATAATTA
>WNWK01010281.1:52500-71109 GCA_009830355.1 Cherax destructor | reverse complement strand
GTCACACGCAAATGGACCGGCTATGTAAAGCTAAGATGATTCTAATACACTACACAAGTGTATTCATATTACTGACATGACATACATGCCTAAATAATGTATATTAGAGCTGATTTCCTCTTATTATATTTATTACAATATACAGTACACTACTGTACAAACATTTAAAAATATACCAGAAATGTTATAAATGGTGCAAAGGTGACATTAACCCTTTGAGGGTCTGTGTCTTAGTTCTACGGCTTTGAAGCCAGTTCTACGCCATGAGCTCAGCTCACTCAGATAAGCTGTGAGTGGTAAATTTGGGTGTAGATATGAGAGAATGCATCTGTGGTAAGTGTGCACCACATAAAACAAATCCTGCAGCACAGTGCTTAGAGAAAAAAAAAAAAGCGACTTTTTGGATTAACCCTTAAACTGTCCACACGTAGATATACGTTCACTCGCGAAAGTGACCGAATATTTTGAAAAATAAAAAAATCGTTTTTTTTTTCTAAAAATGAAGAGCACATTTTTATAAATAGGATAGGCTAAAAAAAACATTTTAGGGCCAGTACTTACCGAGATATAAGCCCGTGAAGTTGGTGCTAAATGATGTGGTGTTGGCAAAATGGAGCACTGCCGCTTGCAGAAACAAGAAACATTTATCGTTTTTTTCCATTTTTTTTCCATTTTCTGTTGTTTTCATCCTATGATAATAATGTTTTGATGCAGATCTATTCATTTCATTGCCAATTCTTGTTTAGACACAAATATTTGTTACTGAATTAGTAATCATACTGTCACAAACACACATGTTCACACTGATAAATAAATTTGTACACCTGGTTCAATCACTTACTATTGTTTACATATATATACAAGGTATTTACAGGTCCTATTTATGTTTCTAGAAGTCCACCACTGTATGATACTCGAAGAAGCATGGATTCATACAGAGTGCCACTCCACATTGCTGACACATGAATCGTGTGTCTTTTCGCACTTGGGGTCGCTGTGTACTGTAAGCACACACAACACACTTTTTCTGAGAGTACTTCTTCTTTGGAGTAGATGGTAATGGTATCAGGCAGTGACAGTTAGGGATAATTCGGTTGGGCACTTCCCCCTCTGGTTGTGGAGTGACAGGTCGCTGTTGTGGAGTGACATGTCGCTGTTGTGGGGTGACAGGTCGCTGTGGAGTGGCAGGTATAGGTGTGGTACCATACTTTCTCCCTATCTGCTTGATGACATTTAGGGTGAATTCTGCATATCATTGTCGCTTCCCAGTCTTTATTTCATACATGTTGAAGGCATTGAGCATTGCAATGTCCACAAGGTGGAAAAACACTTTATATACCACTTGCACTCCTACGCACACAGTCAACAAAGCCTATCATCATGTCACACTTGCCGACTAGTCGCATATTGTTTGTATAGTCGATGACAACAGCTGGCTTTCAATAGGTTGATTGTTGAGCGTGCTCATTCTGTCTGTTTGTACCATCTCGTTTCTGTGGATGGTTGACAGCAATGTCACGTCCCTTTTGTCATGCCATGACAGTGCCATGATGTCATTGGCATGAAACGCCTGCACTACACTTCCTCCAGTGAACTTTGGCAAAGTATAGTTGAAAATAGTCTAACTCTGTAGACTCATTTGTGATGGGACAGTGTGGCATGATGCCACTTCCACTGCCATCAAAATTGAAAGGATGTGGCACGAATGGTGTATGTTCAGTTCACTTCCATTCACGATCAGATGGTGCAGGGTGGACCTGTGGCATGGGACGTGGGGAGCAGGAGGGACGGGAGTGGGGCCAGCACATGATTGAGAGGGTGCCTCGTGGTCCTTTGTCTGTCCACACCGCGCCACGAGGTCCAGGCACCATGCCACCCACCACCTCTTCCTCCATCCCAGCATACTCTCCTTCATTATCACTTTCACTATCAGTGGCTGGGGTTTTGGATCGTGAACTGCCACGACCCTTGCCTCTGACTGCATATGGCACACTGCCTGAACATAGGTAATGACGCCCATAAGTACGTTTCACTGGGGAATAATGATAATCACTGTCACTCGACGAATCGTCTATGGGCATAAAATCGATTTCATCATCGTCACTTATATCACCTTCACTATCGTTACTATCATAACACATGGAAAATGCTAATTTCCTCTTGCGGAGCTGCCTTTGGGTAGTAACACTAGAAACCCCAGAGGTGCTGGGCTGAGGGTCTGTGGCCACACCAGATGTGCTGGGCTGAGGGTCTGGTATGGCCACACTGGCCACCCCAGAGGTGATGGGCTGAGGGTCATCTGGGTTGTCATCAATAGTTTCACTAATTCCTTGATTATTAGTGGCTATATCACTGTCAAATCCACTAAGCTCGCGTTCTCTATCACTTTCCGAGAATAGTAGAGTGTTAATACGACGAGGCGTGAGTGAATCACGGGGGTGTGCCATGATGTTGACCCAAGATGGAGCTGAAACTAACTGGGGCTACCATGCGGTACCCTGGTGTCCCCGATTTTTTTCATACTGCGCACACTGAGGGCGCAGACCCATTCTCTCATGTCTAGGCGACTCAGGCCTATTGCACTAAATTTGAACGAATGTAAAATAAAACGTAGATATACGTTCGGTCACTTTCGCGAGTGAACGTATATCTACGTGTGGACAGTTTAAGGGTTAAAACAGTGACTTTGTGGTGTATATTCATATGTTTTTTACGGTTGTATTTGCAGTTTCTTGGTCTCATTTGATAAAATGGGAGATACATTACAGAAATAGAGATGATTTTGATTGGTTTTAGTAGTGAAAATGGCTTGAAACTGAGCTCAAAGTATAGCAGAAGTGTTCGATTTTTAAGAGTAAACAAATGATGTCACACATCCAATACACGTCAACTGGTGGGTCTAATGTGCGTTCATGAATGTGCTGATGTTATTTATACAGTGGGCCCTCGCTATTCGATCTTAATCCGTTCCAGGAGCTTGTTCTTAACGTGAAATGTTCGAAAGGCGATTTAATTTTTCCCATAAGAAATAATGGAAATACAATTAATCCATTCCAGAAACCCAAAAATATTAAAAAATAATATATTTTAATAAAATTAAGCTTCTACATAGACAAAAACATTAAATACTACAGTGCTGTACTACTAAAAGTATTAGTAAATAAATGCAAGTCTTTTTACTTACCATTATTGAAGATTGTTGATGGCATATGGAAGAGAGGGAGGAGTGAGGGAGGGAGGGGTTAGTGTTTGGAAGGGGAATCCCTCTCCAGAAGGACTTCAGGTATCAAAGCCCTATCTGGGGTTACTTCTTTTCTTTGTCTTTTAATCCCACTAGGACCAGCTTGGGAGTCACTGGACACTTTAACAAAATAACTGTCCACAGTCCTCTGTTTCTGGTGCCTTTTCAACATGTTCCTGAAGAAGGACATTGTTTGGTCACTGAACATGCTGTTATGGCTTGTTTGAGCTTGTTCAGGGTGGTATTTTTCAACAAAAGTTTGCAATCTATTCCACATTGTACACATCTCCTTAATCTCTGAAGAAGGCACCTTCTTCAGCCCCTCTTCCTCCTCCTTCTCCCGTGAATCAATAGCCTCAAATCTGGTCTGATGCTCTTCCATTTCCAGCTGTTGCAGCTCTTGAGTTGTTAGCTCTACCCTGTGGCCCTGCACTAACTCTTCCACATCCTCGCCACTCACCTCCAACCCCAGGGACTTGCCCAATTCCACAATAGAGTCCACAACAGGCACAGGGTCGGCAGGGTCAGGATCAGCCTCAAACCCTTCAAAATCCCTCTGTTGTACACAACCTGGCCACAATGGTCTCCAAGCAGAGTTCAAAGTCTTTGAAGTCACTCCCTCCCAAGCCTTGCATATAAGGCCTATGCAGCTGTAGATATTGAAGTGATTCTTCCAGAACTCTCTAAGGGTCAATTCACTGTCCGAGGTCATTTCAAAGCACTTTTCAAACACTGCTTTTGTGTAGAGTTTTTTGAAGTTTCAGATGACCTGCTGGTCCATGGGCTGGAGGAGAGGAGTGGTGTTAGGAGGCAAGAACTTCAGTTTTATAAATTTGAAGTCTTCACACAGTAGGTCTTCCATGTTTTGAGGATGTGAAGGAGCATTGTCTAGTAACAGGGGGCACTTTTTGTCCAAACCCTTTTCCTGTAGGTATTTTCTCACACTGGGGCCAAACACTTCATGGATCCAGTCACTGAAAAGGTGCTTTGTGACCCATGCATTCTGACTAGCTCTCCACAAGACACACAATCTACTTTTGACGACATTATGTCTCTTGATCACTGGGATTTTCTGAGTGGTACACTAGTAAAGGCTTCAATTTAAAATCCCCACTAGCATTACTACACATCATGAGAGTTAGCCTGTCTTTCATAGGCTTGTGTCCTGGCAGTGCCTTTTCTTCCTGAGTAATGTAGGTCCTGTTGGGCATTTTCTTCCAAAACAGGCCTATTTCGTCACAATTGAACACTTGTTCAGGTTTCAATTTTTCAGTCTTTATGTAGTCCTGAAACTCGTTTATGAATTTTTCAGCTGCATGTTTGTCTGAACTGGCAGCCTCACCATGCCTTACCACATTATGTATGCCACTACGATTTTTAAATCTCCCAAACCAGCCTTTGCTGGGTTTAAATTCACTACCATTACAATCAACACTGGTTGCAGGCATTTTCTTTGCAAGATCGGCATGCAAGTTCCTTGCCTTTTCACAAATGATTGACTCCGACACACTATCACCCGCTAACTCTTTATCCTTGATCCACACCAGCAACAACTTCTCAATCTCTTCGATTATTTGTGGTCTATTTTTGGCTCGCACAGTAACACCTTTTGCAACATCAGCTTCCTTAATTTCTTCCTTCTTAAGCAGGATAGAAGCGATAGTTGACCTGTTTTTGCCATATATCCTGGCAAGATCACACATTCGCACACCACTCTCGTATTTTTGTATTATTTCCTTCTTCATTTCTTCGGTGTTTCTCACTTTCATCAGCCCAGGGGTACCACTAGGAACTTTCTTGGGACCCATGATAGCTTATTTCAGAGTCGCACTTAATGAACAAACTTCAAAAAATTATAATTAAGTGTGAAATGTCTGGAGAAGTGTGCAGGGTATTGTTCTCTCGAGTGTAAACAACACGGGACTGGCTCTCCACGCCTGCGCGGTGAGGCACCCAAGCGCCTGGGCGGACAGGTCACAAATGCATTCGTTCGACTCGCGATAATTTGTTCGCATGACGATATCGATTTTCTTGTACTAATGACGATTTGTTTGACAGCCGAGCCGTTCGAATAGCGGGGGTCCACTGTATAATTATTACAATATTGCACAGCAGTATATCTTTTATTTTTTGATGTGAATAAAAATTCATTATGTAATAATAATAATAATAATAATATTTTTATTTGGACATGATACAACGAATTACATTTGGTTATTGAGATTACATGAGGTGTACATGCCAAAAGCCCCTAGTATGCAGGGCATTTTGGGCAGACTTAAAATTAACTTAAAACTAAATTGTAAGAATTTTTGTAGATAGTATACAATGAGTAAAGGTGAGTATTTAAGCTATGAAATTTGAACATAGTTTTGTACTTTTGTCTTCATTATAAAATTAATTAAATCAGATTAAACAAATTAAAGCAATAATAATAATAAAATAATAAAAAGTTATGGTTGATAATTTATAAAATAAATAAAGTTGCATATCTAAGTTATAAAGTTTGAATATAAGTTGAACATATCAATTAATTGTAGCAATTTATAGCAGCAATGCAACTAATTGAGTGAGATAACAATTTAAAACAATTAATTGCATTGCAGTTAGTTTACGTGGTCATTATAATGTAAGTGTTGTGGGAATAATTAGCTAAGTATTATTCATAACAGGTTTTATATTCATTCATTCGTTCATTCATACATTACATTGACTTGAATAGTCAGGTTTTACGTTAAGTGATTATTCTACTTTGCTGGGAATGGTTGATATGGAGCAATTAGCTTTGGGTGAGAAGGTGGTTTTTTAGCATCGTTTTGAATTGGGGTACAGGTAGGGTTACTTTGGCAATGACGGGTAATGAATTCCAAATTTTCGTGCCTTTTATGTGCATTGAGTTTTTACATAGTGTTAGGTGGACACGGGGAACATCGAGGAGTGATCTGTGTCTAGTGTTATGGTCATGTGTCCTGTTAAAATTAGTAAGGAGAAGTTTGAGTGGTGGGTTAATATCTGCATAGAGTGTTCTATGTATGTAATAGGCACAGTAAAAGTATGGATGTCTTGTATGGTGAGTAAGTTTAGGTTTTGAATATTGGTGGAGTATGTTGCCTGGAGTGAGAATTTGTTATCATTCTAACTGCTGCCTTTTGTTGTGTTAATAGTGGTCTGAGATGAGTTATTGATGTAGAGCCCCATGTGCAGATTCCATAGGTGAGGTAGGGGTAAATGAGTGAGTGATATAGGGTAAGGAGAGCTGGTTGTGGAACATAGTACCGTATCTTGGATAGTATTCCCACGGTCTTTGAGACTTTCTTGGAGATTTGTTGTATATGTGTCTGAAATTTGAGGCCACTGTCAAGATGTATTCCTAAGAATTTTCCCTCTGTGAGTTTTGCGATAGGGGACCCGTTTATCATTATGTTAAGTGGTGCGTTTGTAGCTCTGTTCCCAAACTGGATAAAATAGGTTTTATCAATATTGAGAGTAAGTTTGTTGGTCATCATCCAGGTAGATATTTTCTGCAATTCAGTATTTGCAGTGTTGGCTAGTGTGTCTGGGCTTGGGTGAGAGATAACGTATGTAGTATCATCTGCAAAAAGTATGGGTTTGAGTAGTTGAGATGCATTTGGTAGGTCGTTAATGTAAATGAGGGCGGTGTAAATTATTTCTAACATGTGTATAATGGCATCATTTGTATTTTTATTAGGCCTGAATCCAAATTGACAGTGGTTGAGTACGTTGTTGGAGGTGAGGTAGGAATATATTTGTCTATGAATTAATTTTTCAAAGATTTTGAGAGAAGGGGTAAGTTAGATATCGGCCTGTAGTTATTCAGGTCTGCTTGATCTCCTCCCTTATGTATTGGGGTGACCCTCGCTATTTTGAGTATTGATGGGAAGGTAGAGGATTCAATGGATTTGTTAAAAGTGTTGCAATAATTGGTGAGAGAACTTGAGAGGCTTTTTTGTATATATAAGGTGGTAAGTTATTTAGGTCACCTGCTTTGTTTTTTAATGTGTTGATTATAAGGGAAACTTCTATTGGGTTGGTTGGGGCTAGGAATAGTGTGTTCGGATAGGTGCCAGTGAGATAGTCGTTAGGTGGAGTATTAGAACTTGGGATTTTGCTTGCCAGCTTTTTACCTATGGTGGAGAAGAAATCATTGAGTTTGTTTGCTGTTTCAATAGGTGGGAATAAAAAATAAAAATGTAATTAATTTGTAAAGCCTGGAAACATAACTAATAAACAGAGGAAATGTTATTTTACTGCCAGGAATGTCTGCATTGTTTATTCTGGACCCTGTTTTGAAACTGGAATATTTTGAACTTTGTGCTTTGTGTGAAATTGGCCAAATTACCAATTTCCGATCACTTTATTCGATAGTTGAAATAGTTGACTGGGCAATTTCTTGTACTCAATCGATAAAATAGAAGTAAAACTAGTGAAATAGCTAACAATTTGGTTGACTGGAATAATGTAATTGGCCTAAAATGTGAGTCAAATGGGCAAAATCGCCGCTGCATAAATTTATATCCCAGATGCAGCAAAATTCACTAGAGCGTAATTTTGCCAATTTTTCATCAAATTTCGTACTTTGTTTTATTACCTTCAGAAAAAGATTCTCTACCATTTCATAAGAAAAAATAATTTTTTTTTTTACATTCTTGGACCCTGTGGACATGTTTCAGATTGGGGGTCTGGACCCTGAAAGGGTTAAAACAATATCAAAGATGGCTGACACAAACCCACTACCATTATACTGTAGTATGCTCCTCACTTAGCGACGAATTCGTTTACCGACATGGTCTTAGGAATGGAACTCTGTTGTTAAGCGAGGAAAGGCTTTATTCAAGTCTAGAAAGACCCAGTGAATTAAAGTATGTACTGTATATATCAACATTAGGAATACAATGTATATACCATATTACGCCTCATCAGTTTTGGAACTTGTTTGGTGGCAACCAAATTATTGCTACTTCTACTCTGCGTGCCAGTGTACTCACTACAAGCTGGAAGATGAGATTCTTTTTTTAAGAAATCATTATGATCAAAATAGAATCATATGTCTAATGATTTAAGATACGGTATGTTGTATACATACATGTAGTACTTGAAAGTATGTTTATAATTATGAATACAAATGTACTTGTTGTAGAGCTTATGCTACAGTAGACAGTACAGTTTAGTAATTTGCATTTTGTTTCTTGCCTTTAGTAACTTTTCATATAATCAGTCCTTCCTTATTTAACGAGATATTTTTTATAACAAAATTATTTACACTATGAAATATATACCATAAAAATATATGAAAATTCTTATTTTAGAGATATGTAATATGTATGTGTATCAGGAATTCTTTTGCATTTGGCAGAATATCCATCAAGATGAGTGGTAGATACAGCAGAACATACAGTCGCAAAAAAGCTGCCCCACCCCCAATAAGCCAGTTTGACAAGTTGGTGACTGAGCCAGGCAGCAGTAACAGCACCAAACCTTCTGCAACGAAAACTGCTGGACACGTTGGCAAATGGGGAATTACGTCATTTACATCACTACGAAGCATCAATGGTGGACTAGGTTTGTGATTTTGTGAATTACATATTAGGGAAATTTCTAGAGAATGAATGAATTTAATCATCCAATCCTGAGTAATTCAAGTTCTAGCATGGTGACTAAATGTACAGTATAGTAAATTTTGCAAACACTTTAGTTATAGACTGCATTATACTAATGTACAGTGGTACCCCGAGTTTTGAACTGCTCCCAACTCGACCAATTACGTATATGTAAGTGTATTATTGTAAGTGCTTTTATAAGTGTATTTTTGGGGGTCTGAAATGGACTAATCTGATTTACATTATTCCTTATGGGAACAAATTCATTAGGTAACGGCACTTGAACAACCTTCTGGAAAGAAGAAACTTTGAAACTTGGGATACCACTGTACTTGCTTATGATTTATGCAGTGTTAGTGCTAATTTACTTAATAAAAGATTTTCTGTAAATATTTTTGGAAAACAAGTTGAATGATTTATAATGCATAATTACAGGGTCTTTTATTATTATGTATTTTTATTAGTATTATCATTATTATTTTTAGTAAGCTACAGTGGACCCTCGGTTAACGAACACCCCGGAAATCGTACAATTATGTAAGTATAATATTGTAAGTGCATGTGGAAGTGTATTTTGGGGGGTCCGAAATAGACTAACCTACGTGACATTATTTCTTAAGGAAGTAAATTCGTTCGGTAATGGCACTTGAGCAGGCTTCTGGGATGAAGTTTTTCGTTAACCGAGGGTCCACTGTACAGTGGACCCCGAGTTCGTAAAACTTCACTCCTGAAGTCTGCTCAAGTGCCATTACCGAACAATTACTCCCTTAGGAAAAATTTCACGTATGTTAGTCATTTCAGACCCCCAAAAATACACTTCCACAAGAACTTACATAATTGCACGATTTCCGGGGTATTCGTTAACCGAGGGTCCACTGTATTTGGAAAATGGGGTTACTAGCCCATTGCTTATGGCATTTTAGTTGACTTTTACAACATGCATGACTTATAGAGGAAAGTTTCTTATTACACTTCCCCATGGAGATGAAAGGAAAATAATAAGAACAAGAAATATTAAGAAAAAAAATCAAAGAAAGCCAAGATGAGTGTGTATACATAAACGTGTACAGTGGAACCCTGGTTAACGAAAAAAATTCATTGCAGAAGCCTGCTCAAGTGCCATTACCGAACGAATTTACTTCCTTAAGAAAAAATGTCATTTAGGTTAGTCTATTTCAGACCCCCAAAAATACACTTCCACAAGCACTTACAATATTATACTTACATAATTACACGATTTCCGGTTTGTTCGTTAACCGGGGTTCCACTGTACCTAAGTGTAAGTAAAAGTAGCAAGATATACCTTATTATGTGTGAATGATGGTGAAAGTGTTGAATGATGCCTCGGTGGGAGATGGCAGACGTGTTGAAAAAAAACACTACAGAATCTTCAGAAATAAATGCAACTCATTAAAGAATGTATTCTTCAGAAATTAGATGCTATAGTTAGTCAAATTTTATTCACAAAATATTACAAGGAGTGGATTCAGCTTTGGGATTACATTTTGTAGCTACATGATAGTCAGCCCCTTGCTATGTGAAGCACCTTGTGCAGGCTACAACTAGTAGCTACAGTAAACCCTTGATTTAACAAACTAATAGGAGGGAAGCAGGTGGCTGGTAATAATGATTATGGGGGATAGAGATGACTGCTTTGTCATGATTGTAACAAGGAAGATCAGTTCTGTAACCAAGTAACTTTGTCCATTGTTTCAGAATCAGTTCACTCGGTGGATATTATCCAGTATTTTTGAAGTCTTTTAAATTGATAATTTTCTGTACATATGAACTACAATACAATCTCAATTTATCCAAGTTATGATCTGGGAAATTGACTTGTGATATCGCAAATTTTTGGAGAGCATATTGGAAAAATAAGGTTACATTCTTAGCACCTCAGATAAGGGCAAAAAAAATTTTTTTTATCTTGATTCTTCAAAAATAATTGTTTTTCGTGCTTAACCCTTTCAGGGTCCAAGGGGGGTCTCCGAAACTCGTTCTCAGGGTCCAAGAATTTAATTTTTTTTTTTTATGAAATGATAGAGAATCTTTTTCTGATCATAACGCCACAAAAATTATGAAATTTGATCGAAAACTAACGGAATTATGCTTTTGTGAAGTTGGCGGTAGCCATGACACTTAGGCATCGGCGATTTCGCCCACTTTGAGCCCTATTTTCGGCAAATTCCAATGTTTCAGTCAACTAAAATTATAGCTATTTCGCTAGAACTCCATTTCGTCTATCGATTGAGTACAAGAAACTACCTATTTACCAATTTCAACTACCCAAAATAGTGGTCAGAAAATGGCAATTTGGCCAACTTCACACAAATTTCAAACGAGGCCAATTTCATAATAGGGTCCAGAATAAACAAGGCAGACATTCCTGGCACTAAAATAACATCTCTGTTCATTAGTCATGTCTCCAGGCCCCTCTTACATTACTTTTGCTTTTCACTTTGAATTTTTATTCTCACAAAAAAAATAGAAGATTTACTGTTATGTATACAACTGCATCATTGTAAAAATGATATAAATAATATCAGAGCACTTGTGCATGAATATTAGACTCTCCAGTTGGTGTGTATTGGACGCATGGTGTGATTTGTTTACTCTTGAACATCGTCAAAAATCAAACATTTTCGCTACTTTGAGCTCAATTTCAAGGTACTTGTCATTGTCAAACCAATCAAGATCATCTCTATTTCTGTAATATATCTTCCATTCTATCAAATGAGACCAAAGAAAATGAGAATATATAAAAAAATACCATACGAAAATAGATTGCAAAGTCACTGTTTTAAATTAAAAAAACGGTCTGTTTTTTTTTTCTCATGCAGTGTGTGCTGCAGGTTTTTTTTATACTGTGCACACTGACCACATAGACCCATTCTTTCATATGTAGGCCTCCCAGCCGTTTCCCACTTAATTTGAGGCCGCTAGAATTTACGCGTACTAGTACGGCACCGACCCCTGCTCGTAAAACGTACTAGTACGATACCGACCCCGAAAGGGTTAATTGTATTTACATTATTTCTTATGGGAAATAATGGTTCGACTTTCGGCCAGTTCGAGTTAAGGCCTAGCTCCTGGAACGGATAATGGCCAATACTCGGGGGTCCACTGTACATAATTTATAAATAAGAAATATTTACACTTTAATTTATAAATAAGAAATATTCACACTTTAATTTATAAATAAGAAATATTCACACTTTATAAATAAGAAATATTTACACTTACCTTGGAGGAGATGGTGGCATTGGTCTCAGTACCCCTATATACCTCAAACAACAATGGAGGAGTTAAGTTTCGTGTCATCATTTTTCTATCGCTTAACTTACTTGCTACACTGTTAATGCTACATTTTATCGCTGGCTGGCGCTATAGCCTTTATTGACTACTTTGCTACGATTTTTCTTTAATTCTATGGTGTTCCTCACATTCTTTACCAAAGGACTGGCACTAGGAGCTTTCTTTGGGCCCATGGTGGCTTATTTAGCAGTCACATACAATAAACAAGTGCCAAAAACAATGGATTATTACGAAATGTTTTGTATTACCTCTCAGGATATGTTCACTCACCGAGAAACAATACGACACTGCCTGAGTATGTGTGTGGGAGGCGGCTTTGTGTATGCGCTGGGCACTGGACAGGTTCCGTACCATCGATGAAAACGGAGGAAATCGACGAAAACGGAGCCAATATTTTGACAAAAAAAACTCGTTTAAAAGCGAAATCGGCGATAACTGAGATCGATGAAAAGGGAGGGTCCACTGTAGATGTTGCACAAATTGAGTTTATTTAATACAGTAGACCGTCATTTAACACTGTAGTTACATTCCTGAAAAATGTCGTGTTAGGTAAAATTGTGTTAATTAAAAGAACTTATGGGAAAAATAGGGTTACGTTCCTGGGAGTCCCCAAAAAGCTAAAAAAGTTTTTTTAGACCAACATATCTTGCAAAAATTGAAGGTGAATATGTAATTGTAGTTCATTGTCGTGATATATTACTGCTTAAGACTACAAATGCAATAGAAATAATAGTATTTGTTACCTTAAATTGTGGGTAATGATGTTTGTGGATGGTTGTGAAGAGAGTGGATATGGATGGTGTGGCCCTACTGGGCTGAGGTGGATGGTTGTTGCAAGGTTCTTGCTGTGCAGGTAAAACTTGACTTCAGGAATAAAGTGATGCTTAAACCAGTCAATAAATATTTCCTCTGTCATCCATGCTGACTGGTTTGACCTCCAAATTACTGGTAAGGTGTTTTTATCCACACCTTTCAAAGTACGAGGATTCTTAGAGCGGTAAATAACCATGGGCTTACACTTGAAATCACCTGATGCATTACCAAAAAGGAGCAAGGTGAAGCGATCCTTTGCTGTCTTGAAGCCTGGTGCACTTTTCTCTTGCTGACTGATATAAGTTCATGTTGGCATTTTCTTCCAGAAAACACTTGTCTTGTCAGCATTAAATACTTGATGTGGCTCAAACCCTCAGAAATAAGTTCCTGAAATTCAGCAGGGAAATTACAGTGGTACCTCGACTTACGATATTTTTTCATTCCAGAATGCTGTTCAAGTGCCATTACCAAACGAATTTATCTCCTTAAGAAATGATGTAAAATAGACTAGTCCATTTAGACCCCCAAAATTACACTTACAAAAGCATTTAAAAAAATAAACTTACATAAAAGGGTGTGTTTGGGGACCATCGTAAGTCGAGGTACCACTGTACTTGCTGCTGTATGATCAGCTGAAGCACTTTCACCAGAAAACTTAATATTACTATGCACCTTATTATGCAACTTAAAGTTGTGGAACCAGCCTGTGCTAAACACACATTTGTTTTCAGGCCTTCCTTATCGCACACTGCTTTAAACAACTGTAAGGCCTTTTCCCTAATTAAGAGGAAATTAAGTGGTGCACCTTTCTTTGTTTTCTGTTCGATCCATTCAAGCAACAAGTTTTCTGTTTTATTTACTTGTTGGGACCTACGTGTCATTCTTTTCATGAGCTCACATTTTAGGTTATTCATTACACAAGGTCGTATATTCGCCTCATTCTTCCTAATTGTACGAACTGACGCTTCATTAAGGCCATAGGCCCTCATTATATCCACCACACGTGAGACACTCTTAAGCTTATCTAATATCCTTTTCTTGTCACTTGCTGGAACACTTGTATGCTTACTGGGTGCCATGATTGCTTGGCAGATTTATGAAAATGCAATGAAAATAAGAAAATGTATGCAAATAAACACAGCGAGCTTCCCGATTATTGTACGAGATGCACGTGTATGAACCATACTGAACGCTGGGAGGGATGCGTGGGTGGGTGAGGGTGGCGGGGGATAGCAGCAGGACTCCCCCACTGACTCAATGGTTTAACCCACCGCGGGCGACTGCACGCTCAAAATTTTTTCCCCTCCCGCGAACCGTGTAATATCAATTTTACGTCATGTTAGATAAAAATGTGCCGCAATTCTTCAATCGTGCAATACCCAAATTGTGCAACATAAACTCGTGCTAAATGATGGTCTACTGTATTAATACAGGTGCAACATTTATACAAGGGTTATAACATTTCAGATTTGTAGGAGTTTCTGTACCTAGTGAAGTGGTTCAGATTACAATAAGGAGATTGTAGTTAAGTAAGCTAGCAGTATAAGATGCAATTACCATAGTACAGTGGAACCCCGAGTAACGAACACCCCGGAAATCGTACAATTATGTAAGTACGTATAATATTGTAAGTGCTTTTGTAAGTGTATTTTTGGGGGTCTGAAATGGACTAACCTACTTGACATTATTTCTTAAGGGAGTAAATTCGTTTGGTAATGGCACTTGAGCAGGCTTCTGGAATGAAGTTTTTATGTTACTCGGGGTTCCACTGTAAATGTTTATGATTGTTACATATTAAATATTGCATAAAGTTAAAATTATGCTTTTTGGACAATTTTTGAGGTTATTGATAAAGATTTTTTGATCTTTCAAGTACGTTATTCTAAATTTTGAGTCATACTACATATAAAATGTCAGATATATTTTTTTTATGGGGAGGATGCAGAAGTTTACCTATTGGGCAAATATAGGCCTAAACCTGAATTAACATCTCAGAATTTTAGGGGTCGACTTGTACGCCATCATGTACGATAATTTACAAAAGGTGACAAACACAAACTATTGTACATAGATTGTACTTTCTTACCTTAGTTTATAATGGACTTGAATTTTTTTTTTTCACAGGCAAAGATGACAGTAGCAAGAGGTATCTTGATGATTCCCCACCGTCAAGCATTGGAGAGGACGCCTACAGTTTTGACAGTGGAAACCCTGCCAATGGGGCCTCACTTCAAGTCCGGCCCCCAATTAAAACATTTAGTAAACCTCGAAAGTTCTTCAAAAGCAGAAATGCCGAGGGGGTTTCTGAGCCTTCTAAGACCCTATTGGAAAAAGCTCGGGAAAAGGGTGCTGATGGCCTTTACAATATGAAAATTCCTCCTCTGTCTGCTTTTGAGTCCCCAGATTCAAGTCAAGGCAAGAGCAGCCTTGAAACAAGCGGAGACAATGTGTTTGACAAGCTTGTGACTAGTGCTGTTTCCAGACCAAACAATTCTGAGACTGTGACCAGTTCAAAGTCTACTAGTGGGATCAAGTTAAAGATCTTTAAAAGCAAAAATGTTGCCTCATGTTCTCAGGAAACTTATTCCAGCACAGTGGAATTGCCCAGTGATGATTCCCATGCTGATAGCGCCTCGACCAGTGTTGCTAGTTCTCCATCCACTAAAGACTTGAGTGAGGAAAACAGAGATTCTTCAGAGGAGCTAGTTCTCTCTGGCTCCCCACTGACTGAGTACAAAGATTCACAAGTCACTTTATCACACATTTCATCAAGAGACACTAATCATTATTCTCCAGATAGATTGGATTCTCCAAAAAAGACGCTGAATGCGACCATTAATTCTAGTTATGAGTTTGATGGACTAATGGACCAGAGAACTGGTCTTCCTGTAGATATGTGTATTGATGATAGTTTTAGTCTTTCAGGGAACAAATCAAATAGTGAGACAACTGTGTGTAGTGTTAAAAGATCTTACTGTTCTAAATTTTCAAAATCTGGTGATGTGAATAAATATATCGGTAAAAATATAGTATCATCTTCATGTAACACTGATAAGCAACAAAATGTTTCAAGTGACCAAGTCTGTGATGGCCCTTTGACTGATGATTTTGACATATTTGGTGTGGGCACGAGTGATTTTGAGGAACCTCAAAAAGTGTCACCAGTTGGGAGAGGGGCTAGTCCTGAGGTGTCTTCAGGTGTAGGAGAGAATGATAACTTTGATCTTTTTAGCACCGATTTTGATGAAAATGAAATTGAAGACCGAACAAGTCTTGACTGTGTTGCTTCGAGTAGTCTGGTTCTTAGAGAGACTACTGCTATGGCTGACACACAGGAAATGGAGGATTTGATGTTCTCAACTCAGGGTTCACTTATTTCTTCACAGACATCCACCACTTCCTCCTACGAGTCTTTCAGGCCAGGCCACCCTAGCAAGTCGGAGAGTAGTATAAAAAAGTCTGAGCCACCCCCTCTGGTTAAGAAGAGAAGTATTTTCAAGAGCAGAGATGCTGATAGAGATGCTAAAAAGAGAGCCACGTATCGGCACAAGTGGCATGACCAAGATGAAAAGGATGATGGCTCAAAACAGACTCTGCCAGTTTTGCCTAACAGTCAAAGTGCATCGTCGGCTACCTCAGCATTTGACGAGTTTGACTTTGAAACTCCAAATTTAAAAAGAGTACAATCCTGCCCTGGATCTTGTACAGGGAATCTGGATGACTCTACTGAAGCACAGTCAGTCACCAGTGTAAAATGTGCAAAAGGTGCAAAGCAGGTAAGACTTCTTTTTTGTTTATTTCTTTAAGAAAGGGACACTTCGTTAGACAATTTATGACCATGTTAATTTTTCCAAATATTCTCTTAAAATCTGTTTGGTTCATTCAAAATTAAATCAATACATAACATATGCATATATTTTTGCAACTAACAATACATATCTGTGTGATGTGTAGAGATGTAATATAAGCCTAAATGAGTAGGTCTATCTTTTTTGTCTCTTGTCTGTGTGTATATATGTGTGTGTGTGTGTTTGTGTGACTTATTAACAACGTGTAAACGTTGTTAATAAGTCAGGTATGTGAAACACTGACAACTTTGTAAAAATAACATGGGAGAGTAAAGTTTAAGCACAAAAATATGAAACGATATGTAAAGTAATGGTTTTTGGGACATGACGATCTGTTGGAGTGTGAGCAGGGTAACATTTTGTGAAGGGATTCAGGGAAACCAGTTAATTAATTTAGTTGGACTTGAGTCCTGGAAATTGGAAGTACAATGCCTGCACTTTAACTCTTAAACGGTCCAAACGTATATTTACGTTACCTTGCGCAGTGCCCCGAATCTTTTGAAAAAAACAAAAAAAAAATTTTTTTATATAGAAATAAAGAGCACATTTTTTTAAGTGTTATAGGATAAAAAAAAAAAAATTGGGTCAGTAGTTACCGAGATATGAGGCGGAGAAGTTGGCACTGGATGCTCACCTGACAGCAACAGGAGTCCTGCCACTTGCAGAATCGTTGCCGATATACCTTTTTTTTTCACTTTTTTTATTATTTTATATATTTTTTATGTTCTCATAATCACAATTTACAGTAGTTCTTGTGATTTCATAGCTAATCTTTGTTCTGACACTAATATTAGGTACTGAAATTGTACTCAAATAATAATAATAATGATAGTGCATAAAAATAATAATAATAATAATGATAGTGAATAATAATAATAGATAATAATAATAATAATAATAATAGTGCATAATAATACTAATAATAATAATAATAATAAAAGATTTGTGTCACTGCCTTATCTCGTTTGATCTCCACTAATGACTCTGGTGACATTTCAGAGAAGGGTGAGCCATAGTCTTATCTCTTCTTATCAGTCCAGTAATTACCATGATGACATTTGACAGCTTACATTGCTTCCCTTTATTTGTTATGCAAACCTGTCTGTCTGTATCTGTCTGTCTATCTTTCTGTCTGCCTGTGTGTCGTCTCCTTTCTGTCTGTTTGTCTCAGAGAGTAGCTCAAGAACCAACTGGTATTACGCAGATCACAAGCACATTATAACACTTTGTCTTGATTTTTTTAGTTATCCTAGGTAATTTACACTATGTATAATTGTATTTACGTATGTGTTCCTGTGAGATAGAGACAGATAGAGACAGAGACAGATAGATACAGACAGACAGACAGAGATAGACAGCCAATCAGGTATCCAGCTGACCAGCCAGCTGCTAGCCAGCCAGGTGGCCAACCAGCTGTTTGCCAGCCAGGTCCCCATGCAGGGAGGCAGCCAGCTGGCCTGCCAGCCTGCTGACATCACTTTCCACTTCAAAGGGGAATGTTAATAGGATATGACATCAGTGAATCTATAGTGTATGCCGCAGTGTTTGCTCTAGCTGGCCCTCAAATTAACTGGTGCTCCCACAAGGTACTAAGTGGTCCCAGATTTTTTTAATATGGCGCACACCGAGTGTTAAGACCCATTCTATGCTGACAAGGCATCTCAGGCCAATCGTGCCAAATTTGGAGGCAGGAAAAATAAAACGTAAAAATACGTTTGGGGCAGTAGCAGTGCTAACGTAAATATACGTGTGGACCGTTTAAGGGTTAAAGGAG
>WNWK01010281.1:0-47500 GCA_009830355.1 Cherax destructor | reverse complement strand
TCAGCCCTCTGACAAATACTTTTAGTAACTCCACACCTCCTAATTTCCACATTCCGAATTTTCTGCATAATATTTACACCATACATTGCCCTTAGACAGGACTTCTCCACTGCCTCCAGCCTCCTCCTCGTTGCAGCATTTGCAACCCATGCTTCACACCCATATAAGAGTGTTGGTACCACTATACTTTCGTACATTCCCTTCTTTGCCTCCATGGATAACTTTTTTTGTCTCTACAGATACCTCAATGCACCACTCACCTTTTTTCCTTCATCAATTCTATGGTTAACCTCATCCTTCATAAACCCATCCGCTGACACATCAACTCCCAAATATCTGAAAACATTTACTTCTTCCATAATCCCTCTCTCCAATGTGATATCCAATTTTTCTTTATTTAAATCGTTTGATACCCTCATCACCTTACTCTTATCTATGTTCACTTTTAACTTTCTACCTTAACACACACTCCCAAACTCGTCCACTAACCTTTGCAAGTTTTCTTTAGAATCTCCCATAAGCACAGTATCATCAGCAAAAAGTAACTGTGTCAACTCCCATTTTGCATTTAATTCTCCATAATTTAATCCCACCCCTCTCCCCAACACCCTAGCATTTACTTCTTTTACAACCCCATCTATAAATATATTAAACAACCATGGTGACATTACACATCCCTGTCTAAGACCTACTTTTACCGGGAAGTAATCTCCCTCTCTTCTACACACCCTAACCTGAGCCTCACCATCCTCATAAAAACTCTTTACAGCCTTCAGTAACTTACTACCTATTCCATACACTTGCAACATTTGCCACATTGCTCCCCTATCCACTCTATCATATGCCTTTTCTAAATCCATAAATGCAATAAAAACTTCTCTACCTAAATACTGTTCACATATATGCTTCACTGTAAACACTTGATCTACACATCCCCTACCCACTCTAAAGCCTCCTTGCTCATCTGCAATTCTACTCTCTGTCTTACCTCTAATTCTTTCAATAATAAGCCTGCCATACACTTTACCTGGTATACTCAGTAAACTTATTCCCCTATAATTTTTACTCTCTCTTTTATCCCCCTTCCCTTTATATAAAGGAACTATACATGCTCTCTGCCAATCCCTAGGTACCATCCCCTCTTTCATACATTTATTAAACAAAAATACCAACCACTCCAGCACTATATCCCCCCCTGCTTTTAACATTTCTGTCATGATCCCGTCAGTTCCAGCTGCTTTACCGTCTTTCATTCTACGTAATGCCTCACGCACCTCCCCCACACTCACATCCTGCTCTTCTTCACTCCTAAACGATGTTGTACCTCCCTGGCCAGTATATGAAATTACCGCCTCCCTTTTTTCATCAACATTTAAAAGTTCCTCAAAATATTCCTGCCATCTACCCAATTCCTCCAGCTCCCCATCTACTAACTCCCCTATTCTGTTTTTAACTGACAAATCCATTTGTTCCCTAGGCTTTCTTACCTTGTTTATCTCGCTCCGAATTTTTTCTTGTTTTCAGCAAAATTTCTTGACAGAGCCTCTCCCATTCTTTCATCCACTCTTCTTTTGCACTCTCGCACCACTCTCTTCACCTTTCTTTTACTCTCCATATACTCTGCTCTTCTATTAACACTTCTGTTTTGTAAAAACCTCTCATAAGCTACCTTTTTCTCTTTTATCACACCCTTTACTTCTTCATTCCACCACTCCTCTTTCCTCCTGCACCTACCCTCTTATAGCAACAAACTTCTGCCCCACATTCTAATACTGCATTTTTAAAGCTATCTCAACTCTCTTCAACCCCCCCACTACTCATACTTGCACTAGCCCACCTTTCTGCCAATAGTTGCTTATATCTCACCCTAACTTCCTCCTCCCTTAGTTTATACACTTTTACCCCTCTCTTACTTTCTGTTGCCATTTTCTTTTTGTCCCATCTACCTTTTACTCTAACTGTAGCTACAACCAAATAATGATCCGATATTTCCGTTGCCCCTCTATAAACATGTACATCCTGAAGCCTACCCAACAACCTTTTATCCACCAATACATAATCCAACAAACTACTTTCCTTCCATGCTATATCATACCTTGTATATTTATTTATCCTCTTTTTCATAAAATATGTATTACTTATTACCAAACCTCTTTCTACACATAGCTCAATTAATGGCTCCTCATTTACATTTACCCCTGGCACCCCAAATTTGCCTACTACTCCCTCCACAACATTTTTACCCACTTTAGCAATAAGATCCCCAACCACAATTTTCTCTCTCACTTGCCAATTTCAAAATAGGGTCCAGAATAAACAAGACAGACATTCCTGGCACTAAAATAACATTTTATCTGTTCATTAGTCACGTCTGCAGGCCCCTCTTACATTACTTTTGCTTTCCATTTTGAATTTTTATTCTCACAAAAAATAGAAGATTTTCTGTTATGTATACTACTGCATCATTGTAAAAACATTATAAATAATATCAGCGCACTTGTGCAAGAATATTAGACTCGCCAGTTGATGTGTATTGGACGTGTGGCGTGATTTGTTTACTCTTGAACATCGTTAAAAATCGAACATTTTCGCTACTTTGCATTCAATTTCAAGGTACGTGTCATCGTGAAACCAATCAAAATTATCTCTATTTCTGTAATATATCTTCCATTCTATCAAATGAGACCAAGAAAACGAGAATACAACCATAAATACCATACAAAAATAGACTGTAAAGTCGCTGTTTTAAACCAAAAGCATGGTCGGAGTTTTTTTTCCATTATGCACTGTGCTGTAGGAATTTTTTTATACTGTGCACACTGACCACACAGACCCATTCTCTCACATCTAGGCCTACCAGCCTTTTCCCGCTTGATTTGAGGGCGCTAGAATTTATGCGTACTAGTACGTCAGACACCCTTGCGCGTAAGACGTACTAGTACGTCAAAAACCCTGAAAGGGTTAAAATAAAGTTATCAAGTTGGAATTTCATTTTTATTTTTTATTTTTTCTAATATACGTATTTAATTCAGCATTTGGCATCATTACAAAGTGGGTGTAGCTACAGCAGAGGGAAAAGGAGCAGTGTGTCAGTAATTTGATTCCCCATGATGCTTCACCCCACTATAAAATATTGTATAATTATACTATTACTATCAATAAATGTTATCTACCTATCATATTTATTCCAGAATAATATTAGGTACAGTGGTACCCCGAGTTTCGGCCATAATGCGTTCCAGAAGGCTGTTCGAGTGCCTTTACCGAACGCATTTGTTCCCATAAGGAATAATGTAAGTTTAGTCTGTTTCAGACCCCCAAAAATACACTTACAAAAGCACTTACAATAATACACTTACATAATTTTTCAAGTTGGGAGCTGTACGAAACTCGGGGTACCACTGTATAACATAAATAACGTAGAAGCATGATAAAAGACACCCAAATTAATAAAAATTGACATATATAGAGGTATTGAAGGGTAGAGGGCGGAGAGGGATAAAAAAAAAAGTTACCGAGAAAACATTATGCCCCTGAAGAGTAACTATAGAAGATCACTCTTATCCTATGCAAAGACTGAAAAAAGTGCGATTTTTCTCAGAAAAAAAAATCTTAAGTACAGTCAACCCTTGGTTTTTGTGTTTAATCCGTCCAGAGGGATCGACTAAAACCAAAATTGACAAAAACTAAAACCATTTTCCCCATAAGAAATAATGGAAATTCAATTAATCTGTTCCAGAAACCCAGAAGTTCGAAAAAAAAAAATTGGGGGCCTTAAAGTTAGATTTACATGCACAGATGAATGAACTCAATGTGGCACTTATCTTTATTGAAGACTGATGTTGCTGGATGGAAGAGAGGGAGGGGAGAGGGAAGAGACCCTATTTTTTGGAAGGGGAATCCCCCTTCGTAAGGACTCTAGGTACCAAGTCCTCATCTGGGGTCACTTCCCTTCTTTGTCTTTTAATCCCACTAGGACCAGCTTGAGTCACTGCACACCTGTGGCACTAAATATCTGTCCAGAGAGCTCTGTGTCTGACATCTCTTTTAAATGTCCCTAAAATGGGAAGAAAGATTGTCATTGAACATGTTGATGAGACGGATTGCAACATCTTTGTCAGGGTGATGTTCCTCCACAAATGAATGCACCCTACTCCACATTGCACAAATCTCCTTAATCTCTGAAGAAGGCACCTTACATCTCTCTTCCTCCTCCATTTCCTGAGATCTGCTTTGATGGTGTTTGCAGCTCAAGCTCTTGCAGCTCTTCAGTGGTTAGATCTTCATTGTGGTCCTCCACCAACTCTTCCACATCCTAGCTACTCACATCCAACCCCATGCAATGCCACAATACTTTCCACAACTTCCATAGGCTCCTCAGGGTCAGCCCCAAACCCTTCAAAATCCCTCTCTGGGACACAATCTGGCCACAACTTTCTTCAAGCAAAGTTCATCGTCCTGGAAGTCACTCCCTGCCAAGCTTTATCTATAAGGCCTATGCAGTGGAAGACATTGAAGTGATCCTTCCAGAACTCTTTTAGGGTCAATGCAGAGTCATTGGTCACATCAAAGCACCTTTGAAACATTCCTTTGGTGTACAGTTTTTGAAGTTTGTAATGACCTGCTGGTCCATGGGCTGGATGAGAGGAGTGGTGTTAGGAGGCAAGAACTTCACTGTTACAAATTTGAAATCCCTAGACATTTGGTCTTCCAAGTCTTGAGGATGAGCAGGAGCATTGTCCATTACCAGGAGGCACTTGAGCCCCAATTTATTGTCCAATAGATATTTCTTCACACTGGGGCAAAACACTTGATTAAACCATTCCAGGAAAATTTCCCTAGTTACCCATGCCTTAGGGTTAGACTTCCACATCACACACAATTTACTCTTGTCAACACTGTATTTCTTAAACACTGGTAGTTTCAGAGTGATACACCAGTAAAGGCTTCACTTTGAAATTCCCACTAGCGTTACCACACAACATGAGAGTTAGCCTGTCTTTAATAGGCTTGTGTCCTGGAATTGCCTTTTCCTCCTGCGTGATGTAGGTCCTCCTTGATATTTTCTTCCAAGAGAGGCCTGTTTCGTCACAATTAAACACTTGTTGGGGTTTAAATTCTTCTGCCTCTACATATTCTTTAAAGTCACACACAAATTTTTCAGCCCCTTGTTTATCTGAACTGGCACCCTCACCATGCCTTACAACACTGTGTATGCCACTTCGCTTCTTGAATTTTTCGAACCAGCCTTTGCTGGCCTTAAATTCATCAACATCAACACTGGTTTCAGGCATTTTCTTAACAAAATCGGCATGCAACTGCCTTACTTTTTCACATATGATGGATTGCACAACACTATCACCCACTAGCAGTTTTTCGTTTATCCACACCAACAACAATTTCTCCATATTTTCAATTGATTGTGATCTCTGTTTCGTTATCGTATTCACCCCTTTTGCAACATTAGCTTCTGTGATTTCTTTTCTCTTCGCCACAATAGGCCTCTTTAAGGGGTAAAGAGGCCAATTCCTCAGGCTATCGGTCTGAGGAATTGGACCTCTTGGTCTTCTTCCTCAGACCGAACCTAATTACCCCCCAATCCCCCCTCCCCTTTCCCATCCTCCCTTTTCCCTTTCCTCCTCCTCCTCCTCCTCATCCCTCCCTTATTTCCTTCCCATTTTTACCCTGGGAGCTTCTCTCCACAGGCTTTCTAGTTCCTAGGTAGGGGGAAGGGTACCGTGGTCCAATCCCATTCTGTTGAGGTTCTCGGCGGTGGTGTACTTTGCCGTGGAATCTGGATTGCCTGGGGATGTCCCGATCCCTCTCCCGTCTCCCGGGGGGTGGCCTTGGGTATCTTTCGGGCGACGGGTGTATCTCTGGAGGCCACCTTTCGAATTCCGGGGGTGGTGGCCAAAGACGGTATGCTTTGTGGCTGATATCCGGCTGCCCTCTCTTTTGTCCGCCAAGGTGGCTCGGTGGATGTGAGGTTGCTATCCCGGATTGCTGGTTTACTGGCATGAAGGGTAGGGTATGGCACGGGTTCCATGCAGCATCTGCACTACTTGCGGTGTTGAGGTCCTCTTGGGCGCGGAGGGGGATTTACGCCCCTTTCATTCCTCCTAGGAGCTATTCCTCCACGTTCCCCCCTTTTTTTATTCTTTTTTTTTTTTCTTTTCTTTCTTTTTTTTCTTAAAAACAAAAAGAAAGAAGTAACCTAACCATGGATGCTCTAATCTGTGAACCTACCCCCTGGCCCCTTGATACCGCACCTAGTTCTGACCCTACCTCGTTAATGGACGACTCTTCGGACAACCCTAATACCCCTGTACCTCTTGCTGGTGCCGGTTCGTCACCTGCTTCAGGTACCAGGGACCCGACTGGCCCTTTCGATACGTCTGACCTTCGCTCTTCTCTGACCTTGATTCCTTCTTCTCCCTCGACGGTGCGGCAATTTTCGAATCGCTCGCCCGTCTCCCATCGGACCTCCCCTTAAACTCTGTTTCAAACTACTCAATGGACAAAGTTTTTTACTCTGCGACCAACTTCTCCTAATACCTATCTTTCAGACCATAGTATTGGCAAGGCTCTGCTTCGCCATGTTGGTAAAGACATTTCATTTCACGCTCTCAAGAGCGGCACTCGCATCATCACGGTCCAGAATGCTGGCCAAGCTCGCGATCTCTCTTCTTACAACCATTGATACTACTCCTGCTACTATTGACAAGCACCATTCCCTCAATTCTTGTTGTGGTTCTGTCATTTTGCCCCACACCATTGTCCAACGGAATTTCCAGACATGTGGTGATGACATTTTAGAGCAGCTTAAATTAATGGGACCAGTCCGGCAAATTTTCGCGCGTCATGAGAATGATTCGAAAAAATATGATATTGGGTTTTTTTTACAGAAAAATAGTATAAGTATTTGGCAACATTTTGGTGAAAACCCCATCATAATACGATGTTTCTAAATCAAATTATAGCTACTTGAAACATGTCTTGTGGCGACCCGCCTGGTAAATATATGCATAACTGCGAGGTGAATTTATATTTTTTTTGATTGTTTTTTTAATTTTCTGTCTATTTTTCTTCATAATACACTAAATTTACCACTTAACATCATTACAGTGTAGGAGGGGCTTATATCAGAAGTGGGCAGAGCTTGCATGATGATGCACCACACCATTTATCGATTTTATCGATGTTGTCAGTCTGACCGCCGCTCATAAAATGTCTTATACTGACGCTATTATTGCTAATACCTTTTTTCTGCTTATATCATTTATTCATTAATGATATTATGCATAAGATAAATAAGAAAAACGAATAAAAAAGAAGGCCAAAATAATATTATTTGTATAGTTTATACTGGAAGGTGGTGGTGGCTTTGAAGAAATGTTACCGACTATAAGAGAAGAGTTTTCTATGTTACCTCTGGTAGAACTAAAGAAAACGGTGTTTCATACACGGGAAACAATAAGAAATCACTTACATTGCAAAGAGAAGCCCAAAATAGTGCGATTTTCGTGAATTTTTTTTGTACTTTTCTTGCGTAATTTGCTAGTCCGCGCGTTTACCCAAATATCTCGAAAGCAAGATTTTCGCCTATTGCTTTGAAGTTTTACCATTAATAATGATTGGATTGAAATGATTTTCACAGACAATATAAAACAAAGTGTGTTTTAATTTTGGCTGAAGTACTTTTTGGAATATCTCAAATATTTTTGATTTTGTGGGGGGTAAATGGCAGATATTTTGGTGACTGCCAAAAAAGCGTACCAAATTTATTTTTTTTTAGAACAAAAATAAGGTATATTAGATTAATTGCATTCAGCCAACATTAGTTTTAGACGTATTCTAACAGTGGGGATTGTCGGAAGAGCCACTTATAGTGCCAATGTGTGCAAAACATGGTGCCATTTGTCAAAATCACTAAAGATTTTTTTTCTCAGTTGTTTGTTGGCCAATCTTATTGAAACTTTGTCATATTATGTAACATATATGCTTCTAAACGTACACCAAAAATAAAAAAAATCGGACGAAAAATAAAGAAACATGATACATTTGCCGTACTGGTCCCTTGAGCTCCAAGAACTCCCTATCCTTAAAGTTGACACTTTTGTCCTCCCTGCCAACAAGCGAAGACGTTATCCTTGCAATATAGCTCGTTTAACATTTGACTGCCGTGAACTACCACCTTCGGTTTACATTGCAGGTCAACGTTTACAAGTTCGAAAGGTGACCCCGACACCGCAACAGTGTAGAAACTCCTGGCGTTTTGGTCATCCAGCGAAATATTGCAGGTCCATGGCCGAATGCCCAGTCTGTGGTGCTGACGACCATGCCAGTTCTTCTTGTACTCTACCTCCTTCTTGCCTTAACTGTCATGAGGCACATCCGTCGTATTCTCGCCGTTGTCAGGTTTACCTGAATGAGCGGGAAATCCGTTGTCTCAAAGAGGCGGAAGGCTTCTCATATGCTATGGCCGTCTCTCATCTACGCCTTCAAGGGAGACTTCCCCGCATTTCCTATTCTCGAATTGCTAAACGTCGCCCCGCTTCTGGGGTCCCAACTTTCACGGCTTCCTCTGTGGTTGCCTCATCCTCAATCACCCCTGTCTTGAATCCTTTTGATATTCTTGGCTCCGAGGTCCCTACCTTGGCCTCCCATACTGTCCACACTCCTTCCTCTACTCACTCGCACAATTCTGAGTCTACACGTCCTCGTCCTTCACCTAAACCTCAGTGCCCCCTTCTCATAAGCCCGGCAAAAAATCCCTACTGCCAGGTTTTTCGCCTCCGACTAGTTCTGTAACGTGTGTGGAGCTTCTTCATCCTCCTCATACACTACCTTCATTCCCTGTCCCCTCCCACACCCCTACGACAGTTTCCTCTTCTATCTCCTCGTCCTCTACTTTAGTACAGTCTATAGACTCCCCGATAGTTGCTCCCTCTTCTTCCATTTCTAATGTAGTCTCACATTCTGCATCTTTGACTTCCGAAACACTGGAAGCTATTGCAGAATATATTTCTGGACCGATGATGGACACTACTTCACCTGAGGTTCCTCATCTCTCTTCTTCGTCTCAACCCCCCCTTCCTTCACAACGTCCTCCTCCTTCTCTGATTACAGGTCTTCCGCTGCCTCCACACGTGGACTTTTCTAACCCTAGTACATAGATTCCTCTCACTTCCACTTATATCTTTCTCTCCATAAATCATGGCTTATTTGCAGTGGAATATCCGAGGCCTCAGGGGTAACGGGTGAGCTTCAGGTGTTGCTCTCTCAGTTTTCCCCTGTTGGGGTCTGTTTGCAAGAACCCAAATTACAATCCACTGTTATCAGGCCCTTTTCAGGCTATGATTTGTTATATTCATCGGATCCTTTTTCCGATGGAACCTTTAACGAAAGTGCTCTTCTTATACGCACTGGTGTTCCATACCGTTAGCTCTGTTCCTTCTTCCTTACATTACACCGCAGCCCGTATCCACTTGAATAAGTGGTATACACTCTGTTCTTTATATCTCTCCCCTTCGCGGGCAATGTCTATCCCAGATGTTGATTTTCTGGTTTCTTCCTTACCGCCACCCCTTCTATTACTTGGCGATTTTAACGCACACCATTTTCTCTGGGGAGGGTCGCACTGTGACTCCCGTGGCATTCAGTTGGAGGCATTTCTTGCTTCTCTTCCCCTCCATGTTTTAAATACGGGTACTCCTACCCATTTTGATCCTCGAACTCATTCTTTCTCCTGTATCGATCTCTTCCTCAACAGTCCTTGACTTCACCTGGTCTGTCCTCCCGGACTTACATGACAGCGATCATTTCCCAATCATCCTTAAGTCCCCTTTGTTTTCTCCACCTCCTCATTGCCCACGCTGGCAATTTGACCGGGCGAAATGGGACCTTTACGCACATCTTTCTGCCTTTCATGAGGTTCCTACCTCGTCCTCCATTGATGAGGTTTTACATCTCTCTTCGTCCTCCATCTTCACAGCGGCTTCACATTCTATTCCCCAAACCTTGGGCAAGCATCCTCAGAAGTGCGTGCCTTGGTGGTCTCCTACTTGTGCTCGGGCAGTGTGTTTGAAACGCGCTGCATGGGGCAGGTATCGGTATAACAGAACCACAGAGAGACTCATTGATTTTAAGCAGAAGAGAGCTATTGCTCGCCGTGTCATACGTGATGCTAAATGCACTTGCTGGCGAGATTACGTTTCTACTGTCACTTCGGCTTCCTCGATGAGTGCAGTCTGGAAGAACGTGCGGAAATTTAGTGGTAAATTCTCCCCCGACCCAGCTCCTGTTCTTCAGGTTGCCGGTGTCGATATAGCACACCCTCTTGCTGTTGCCACTGAAATTGGTAATCATCTGGTCCGCATTTTTCAGGGGCTCCATTTATGCCCCTCGTTCCTTTCTTCTAAGTCTGCCAGCGAGTTAAAGCCCTTAGATTTTTCTTCTCTCAGAGAAGAATCTTATAATGTGCCTTTTACCCTTCAAGAACTGGAGGCAACACTCTCCACTTGCCGATCATCGGCAGCTGGGCCAGACGACATACATATTCGTATGATACAGCATTTACATCAGTCTGCTCTTGCTGTCCTCTTACGAATCTTTAATCTTATATGGTCGCAAGGAGTTATTCCCCAGCTGTGGAAGTCTGCTAGTGTTCTTCCTTTTCGCAAACCGGGTACTACGGGACATGATGCCTCCCACTACCGTCCCATCGCTCTTACCAGTGCAGTTTGCAAGGTGATGGAACGTCTAGTTAATAGACGTTTGATGTGGTATTTAGAGACGCACAGTAGTGTCTCCACTAGTCAATATGGCTTTCGTAAGGGCCGTTCTGCCATTGACCCCTTACTGCTCCTGGATACGTATACTGTATATTCGTAATACCTTTGCTAATAACCACTCGGTTATTGCCATCTTTTTTTTACCTTGAGAAGGCTTATGACACGACTTGGAGGTATAATACCGTGGCCCAAGCCCATTCCTTAGGCCTCCATGGCAATCTACCATTTTTCCTTAAGGCCTTCTTAACTGAAAGACATTTCCGTGTCCGGGTTAGTAATGTGCTTTCCCCGGAGTTCGCCCAAGCTGAAGGTGTCCCCCAGGGATGTGTTCTGAGCACAACACACTTTCTCCTTGATATAAATAATCTGGCATCTGTTCTCTAATCCAATATTTGGTCATCGCTTTATGTTGATGACTTTGCTATAGCTTGTGCAGGTGCTGACTGTCACCTCATTGCAGGTTCCCTCCAGCATGCCATCAACCAGGTTTCCAATTGGGCCACCACTCACGGGTTTAAGTTTTCTAGTGGCAAAACTCGTCAAATTTCGTTTACTAGACGTTCAGTGGTCTCTGATCATCCATTGTACCTATATGGCTCACATATCCCGGAACGTGATAGTCAGGTTTCTCGGCCTTCTGTTTGACCGCCGATTGTCCTGGAAACCTCATATTACCTCTCTGAAGGCAACTTGTCATAGCCGGCTGAACCTCCTTAAAACCCTAGCACATCTTTCATAGGGGGCTGATCGTAGAACTCTCCTTCGCCTGCACTCAGCCCTAATTTTATCGAAACTCGATTATGGTGACCAGATATATTCGGCAGCCTCCCCTGCTACTCTTTCCAGCCTTAATCCCATCCATCACCAGGGATTGCGTTTATGCCTTGGTGTATTTCGTTCTTCCCCGGTTGAGAGCCTCTATATAGAAGCGAACATTCCATCCTTGTCCGATCGTCGTGATGCACATTGCCTTCGCTATTATGTTCGCTCTCATGTCGTCCGCAATCCCTCCATGTATAGGATTGTCACAGATGTTAGCAGACGCTCTTTATTTGTTCGTCGACCCTATTTACTTCGTCCCTTTTCTCTTCGTCTACATTCGCTCTTGTCTTCCCTTCAGCTACCACCTTTCTATGTTCATGTGGCATCTTCCTTTCCCCTACCCCCTTGGGAAGTTCCTGCTGTCCGTGTCTGTTCTTTTCCTCTGCCTTGCGCGAAAGCCCAATTACCTACGGTGGCTTCTCGCTCTCTTTTTCTAGACCACTTCTGTTCTCATTCCCATGCCATCGCAGTGTACACCGATTGTTCTAAGTCATCAGACGGCGTCGGATCACAGCAGAGCATCTTTATCCTCGGCTAGCAAATTTATGGCTAAATTGTATGCCATTCTTGTGGCACTTATCCGTATTGCATCTATTCCTGTGTCACCATTTGTGGTCGTTTCAGACTCCCTTAGTGCTTTTTCAGGCTATCCGAACATTTGATACACCTCACCCCTTAGTTCTTCGTATCCAACTTTGGTTACGCCATATCTCTAGCAAACACAAAGATATTGTTTTTTCCTGGGTCCCTGGTCATGTTGACGTACAGGGCAATGAACTGGCAGACACTGCTACGCGGTCAGCAGTACATGACCTTCAAGTTTCATATAGAGGTGTTCCATTCACAGACTATTTTTCAGTCATTGCTACCCACCTTCGCACCCGTTGGCAACAACGTTGGTCTGACCTGCTAAATAACAAACTTCATTCTATTAAACCAAGTACAGTATAGGTTTCTGGCCTTCTTGTCACCAATGTCGAGGTTGGGAGACTACACTCTTCCGTCTTCGCATCGGCCACACTCGTCTTACTCTTGGGTATCTCATGGAGAGGCTCCCTGTCCCTCTCTGTGAGCATTGTCAGGTTCCAGTATCTGTTTGCCATATTCTGTTGGACTGCCCCCACTATCAACGAGCACACAGAATTTACTTCCAACGTCGTCTTCGCTCTGCGGCCCTTTCTTTACCTTCCCTTCTTGCTGATGGGCCCTCCTTTAATCCTGACTCTCTCCTTGACTTTTTGACAGCAACTGACTTACTACACAAACTCTGAAGATTATAGCTCTAGCACTCCCCTCAGTCCCTTCTACCTCAATCTCTTGCTACCCTCTATCACTGCACTATCCACTGTCCTGCTGCACTCCATAATCTACTAATCATCCATCTCCCTCTTACTACCCCGTTCTCCCTGCATCATACCCTACCCTGCTGCGCTGTATGACCCTTATGGTTTAGTGCTTCTTTTGATTATTATAATAATAACTGCCTAAACCAATGAACAACCTCCAAACACAATTAATTAATTGTGAAATGTTTGGAAGAGCAAGCAGGGTAATGTTCACTGGAGGATAAACAAAGCTAGACTGACTCACGACTCCTGCGCCTGGGCAGACAGGTCTGGTACACACTCGTTCGAAACACAGGACACGATTGAAGGCGGGACAAAATTTGTTAAAAAAAAAAGCGTTCGAAACTCGATTTGTTCGATTGACGAGGCGTTCGAAAGTCGGGGTTGCACTGTAATCAGATATGGACGCGTTTCCTGGAATATCTCGGAAGTAAGTCATTGACCTATTTCATGTTGTACCACCGTTAATAATTAACAGATTGAAAGGAATTTCCTAGCAAACATAAAACTGGATGTTTTATTTTGGGTGGCGACACTTTTGAAAGTGTCAGTAAGGGGTGATTCCTCGATTAGCGATGAAATCATTTACCGACGGGGTCTTAGGCCCCTATCTCTGTCGTTAAGTGAGGAGAGGCTGTATTTTTACTTTTATTCTATTTTTTCTTTTCTAATATTTTATTTTTAAAGTAACTTTTGTGGCATGTGAGACCAATATACAGTGGACCCTCGGTTAGCGGCCGTTCCTGTTAGCGGCCAACTTGGTTAGTGGCCGGTTTTACGGCTCCCGGTTATCGGCCGTATGGGACGCGTCTGTCCACCAGCTGGGGCCGCTTGCGCTTCAGTTTGCCTGTGTGTCTCGGTGCGTGAGGAAGCTTCTGTTCATTCATCCAAATATTTCGCTTGTTTTCCATTGTTTTTTGTTAGTGCAACTGCGAAATAAGTAACCATGGCTCCCAAGAAAGTTCCTAGTAAAGTTCTTGTGGTAAAGAGTGAGAAACACCATGGAATTTAAGAGAGAGGTGATTGAGAAATATGAGTGGTATTCAGGTGCTGGAACTTGCCAGGATGTTTGGGAAAAACAAATCAGCAATTACAACCATCCTGGCAAAGAAAGAACAAATCAAGGATGCTGATGTTGCTAAAGGAGTAGCTTTTGTAACAAAAAAAAGGTCACCAATAATGGAACAAATGGAAAAGTTATTATTATTGTGGATTAAGGAAAAAGAAATAGTGGGAGACAGTGTAGTGGAGTCTGTTATTTGTGAAAAGACTAAGGCATTTGCATGAAGATCTTGTGAAGAAAACTTCTGGAACAAGTGCTGCTGGTAGTGAATTTAGGGCCACCAAAGGCTGGCCAGTGACTCTCAAGCTGGTCCTAGTGGCATTAAAAGAAAAAGAAGGGAAGTAACCCCAGATAAGGACTTGTTACCTAAAGTCTTTATGGAGGGGGATTCCCCTTCCAAACACTAACTCCTCCCTATTTCCTCCTCCCTATCTTCCAGAAGCCAGCATTAGTCTTCAATAAAGGTATGTAATACTGATTTAATTGTTAAAAAAAATATTTTTGTCTGAACGTATTAATTTTATTTACATTAATTCTTATGGGGAATATTATTTCGGTTAAAGGCCATTTCGGTAAAAGGCCTAACTCCTGGAATGGATTACGGCCTTAAAACGAGGGTCCACTGTAATGCATAATGTATATATATATATATATATATGTATATCCACTCATTGTATGCAACACAATAACTGCACAAGCATTGTTATCATGATATTGTTTACAAAACCTGTTTACACAAACCCACGCTACCTTTCCCACCACCCACGCAGCCTTTCCCACCACCCACGCAGCCTTTCCCACCACCCACGCAGCCTTTCCCACCACCCACGCAGCCTTTCCCACCACCCACGCAGCCTTCCCACCACCGCAGCCTTTCCCACCACCCACGCAGCCTTTCCCACCACCCCGCACTTTGAGCCTCCACCACATTTCCCACCACCCACGCAGGCCTTTCCCACCACCCACGCAGCCTTTCCCACCACCCACGCAGCCTTTCCCACCACCCACGCAGCCTTTCCCACCACCCACGCAGCCTTTCCCACCACCCACGCAGCCTTTCCCACCACCCACGCAGCCTTTCCCACCACCCACGCAGCCTTTCCCACCACCCACGCAGCCTTTCCCACCACCCACGCAGCCTTTCCCACCACCCATGCAGCCTTCCCCACCAATCATGCTGTCTTCCCCACCACCCACATGGAAATAAGTCACTTTGTCTGACTTTTTTGGGTTATCCCAGGTAATCTACACATATGCTGCTATGTATGATAATCTATGTAACTATTTGTGTATACCTGAATAAACTTACTTATTCTTTGAGACATGGGAAAATATGAGTTTCCTCTTTCACTGTGGTACAAGTGAACATGAATGGGATGGCCCAGCACCAGATGTGGAAGGTTGATGATCGTCTTGGATTTCAGCACTATTTCCGGTATCCTGGGCATTGCTTTCGGTCACAAACTCCTCAAAACCATGAGATTCATCTTCACTGACACTTCAATTTGTGTTTGAACTATCACTTGGGAAGGGAAGAGTCCCAATTCACTGGGGAGTGAGGTACAGTGGAACCTTGGTAGTACTCGAACACTTTGTTCTGTAAAAAAAATTGCTTGGTAGTCGACCGTTTGCTCGGCACTCGACCAAACAAACACGACCTGCCAGAACATGTGCGTCAGTCTCCCCGCAGCTGTTGCTCAGTTCAAAACTCCGCAGAACTTCACTGTAAACTATTTTGTTTTTCTTCTCATTTTTATTTTATATTTGTATAAATAAGCCACCATGATGCCTAAGATGATTAGTGATAACAGCCAACCAAAAAGAAAATTGGTTAGTGTGTGTTTGCCCTGATGTAAACACTGCCTCCGCCTCTCCATACAATATGCCTTTTATTAATTTCGGCGTCTTTATTCTGCTTCTAGGTTATATATCATGTTTCTGATATCAAGTTGGAATAAATGTGATAGATAACCTTTATTACTAATACAGTGGACCCCCGAGTTTCGTAAAAACTTCACTCCTGAAGTCTGCTCAAGTGCCATTACCGAACGAATTTACCCCCTTAAGAAAAAATGTCACGTAGGTTAGTCTATTTCAGACCCCCAAAAATACTTTTCCACAAGCACTTACAATATTATACTTACATAAATGTACGATTTCCGGGGTTTACGAAACTCGGGGGTCCACTGTATTAGTGTAATTACACAACATTGTATTTGCGCCACCGCTAGTATCCGGCTATCAAGATGACTCGTCAGATACTGAATGCTCCTGTTGCCCCCCTCCCTCTCCTATAGCTCCTCCCACTTCGGGCCCGTCTTATATTACGCTTGCTTTCCATTTCGAATTTTTATTCTCACAAAAATTAGAAGATTTAATGTTATGCAGACTACTGCATTATTTAAAATATGGTATAAATAATATCAGCGTATTTATGAAAGCATATTAGACTCGCCAGTTGATGTGTATTGGACGCGTGACGTGTTTTGTTTACTCTTGAACATCAGCAAAAATCGAACATTTACGCTACTTTCAGCTCAATTTCAAGGTAAATATAGTCTGTAAACCATTCAAAATCATCTCTGTAATATATCTTTCAGTCTATCAAATGAGACCAAGAAAACGAGAATACAATCATAAATACCATATGAAAATACACAGCTGTAAGTGTATTTTTGGGGGTCTGAAATGGATTTATCAAATTTACATTATTCCTTATGAGGAAAAATTTGTTCAGTACTTAACCAGATTGGCACTCAAACAGTCTTCTGGAACAAATTAAGTTCAAGTACAGAGGTTCCACTGTATTCCTTACTGCTAGGCTTGGTGACCAAGGCATACTGAATTAGCACTCCCACAATGCACTGCGCTCTCACCGATTTTTTTTTATGCTGCGCACACTGACCATGCAGAGCCATTCTCTCACATATAGGTCTACACACTTTCTCCCACTAGATTTAAAGCCGCTACAATCTTGGCGTATTAATTCGTCACCGACACTGGCTTAGATATGCAACTTTACTTATTTTATAAATTATCAACCATAACTTTTTACCATGTAGTCAAGAATTAAGTAGTCCTAAGAATGCCCGCAATGCACAGCATATAATGGGCTTTTGGCATGTACATCTCATTAATAACTAAGTAATAACTATGTAATTACTATGTATAACTATATCTACCATATATAATTGTACAATGTCTAAATAAAGTATTATTATTATTATTATTATTATTATTATTATTATTATTATTATTATTAAGCTGTAACTATACGTCATTGACAGTGAAAGGGTTAAACCAAAAACACGGTCGCATTTTTTCCCATTATGCACTGTGGGGGGCAGGAATTTTTTTTTATGGTGCACACTTACCACATTGACCCATTCTCTCATATCTAGGCCCAGATTTACCACTCAATGCTTATCTGAGTGAACTGACCTCATCATGTAGTTCTACGGCACAGACAGAGACTTCAAACCCATAGTACGTCATGAGCTCAGCTCACTCAGAGAAGCTGTGAGTGGTAAATTCGGTCCTAGCTTTTTTTTACTTCATTGGCACTCCCACCAGAGTAGGGTGATCTGAAAAAAAAATTAACATAGCATTCATTTACTAGCCATCTTGCAATTATATATATTTTTTCTTCAGTTTTACACAGTGGTGAAGAATGTGAAAAAAACTCATCAGCTTCAGGAATCCGGAGAATTTCAAGAATTCAATGATGATGTGGAGTATTTCTTGGATGCCTTACGACCTTCTATGCCTGTCTCCACCCGGTGTCTGGCTGCATTAAATCTTGCTCAGAAGTGTATGGTGCCTGCTTTTAGGATGCATCTGCGAGCACACGGTACCGTAATCAAGTTCTTCAGTGCCCTATCTGATGCCCATTCTGACCATGTAAGTTGATTTGTGGAGCAAAACTCCTGGATATGTTTAGAATAGGATTTGTTGAGTTACAATACCTTCACTGTTTAATACCCAACCCAGACTGAACTAATTCTAGTTTAAATTGACCTAATATAAAAACCACATTGGTTCATACAAGTTTCACAGTCATCTTGATAAAGTCCTGCAATCTACTCTATGCAGAGCAAAACATTATCCAAGAAAAAGCTTGTTCAAAATTTGCCTTTTATTCAGTTCTTTCATCAATGAAAGACATTGCACTATTGTGGAGGATTATTACTAAAAGCTAACCATTGATGTAATGAAGGATATGTGGTTGCATGTGATTCACACCAAATAAAAATGACATACTTGGCATATGCCACATGTCTCTTTCCCTTCTTCCCATTTCTTAATCCTTTTCACCTCCCTTTTCTCCACTTTCTAATCCCTTTCACCTACCTTCTCCCTTCTACTTTCTAACTCCCCATTCCCATCTTCCCCATTTCGTCTCCCCACTTTCCAACCCTTTCCCCACATTCCCTACTTACCTCTCTCCTATTTGACACAACATTTTTTACATATACAGTGGTACCTCGACTTACGATATTTTTTCATTCCAGAATACTGTTCAAGTGCCATTACCAAACGAATTTATCCCCTTAAGGAATGATATAAAATAGACTAGTCCTTTTAGATCCCCAAAATTACACTTACAAAAGTGTTTAAAAAAATAAACTTACATAAAAGGGTGAGTTTGGGGACCATCGTAAGTCGAGGTACCACTGTATTCTCCATCCGTCACTGCTGTGGTTGAGTGTGGTGAGAGACGTTTAGGCATATGCAGCAGCAGGACTATCTTCTCAAATTCCCTCCCTCCTATTGTGACAACACTCTGTACATATTCTCTCCTCCCTCTGACTGTTATGAAAAGGATTTTGGGTGCTTGGGCATATTATGTGGACAAGTTGAGGGGTAATTTCGTGCCTAGGCTGGGTTTGCATTGAAAGCTAAATTGCCACATACGTATCAACCATTAGTAATATTCAAGACACAACTGAGCCTTCTGGAGTATACCTGGAGAGGGTTCCGAGGGTCAACGCCCCCGCAGCCCGGTCTGTGACCAGGCCTCATACTGGATCAGGGCCTGATCAACCAGGCTGTAACTGTTGGTCGCACGCAAACCGACATACGAACTACAGCCCGGCTGGTCAGGTACTGACTTGAGGTGCTTGTCCAGTGCCTGCTTGAAGACAGCCAGGGGTCTATTGGTAATCCCCCTTATGTATGCTGGGAGGCAGTTGAACAGTCTTGGGCCCCTGGCACTTATTGTGTTGTCTCTTATCGTGCTAGTGGCACCCCTGCTTTTCATTGGGGGGATGCTGCATTGTCTTCCGAGTCTTTTGCTTTCATAGGGAGTGATTTTTGTGTGCAAGTTTGGTACTAATCCCTCTGGGATTTTCCAAGTGTATATGATCATGTATCTCCCGCCTGCATTCTAGGGAGTACAGGTTTAGGAACTTCAAGCGTTCCCAGTAATTGAGGTGTTTTAACGTATGTAGTTATGTTTGCCATGAAGGTTCTCTGTACATTTTCTAGGTCAGCAATTTCACCTGCCTTGAAAGGTGCCATTAGTGTGCAGCAATATTCCAACCTAGATAGAACAAGTGACCTGAAGAGTGTCATCATGGGCTTGGCATTCCTAGTTTTGAAGGTTCTCATTATCCATCCTGTCATTTTTCTAGCTGATGTGATTGATACAATGTTATGGTCTTTGAAGGTGAGATCTTCTGACATGATCACTCCCAGGTCTTTTACTAGTTTTTCTCTCTATTGTGTGGTTGGAATTTGTTTATACTCCGATGTAGTTTTAATTTCCTCATGTTTTCCATATCGGAGTAATTGAAATTTCTCTTAATTGAATTTCATATTGTTTTCTGCGGCCCATTTAACTTTTTTGGGGTCGGTGCCGTACTAGTACGTTTTACACTCCAGGGTTGGTGCCGTACTAGTATACGTAAATTCTAACGGCCTCAAATTAAGCAGGAAACGGCTGGTAGGCCTACATATGAAAGAATGGGTCTGTGTGGTTAGTGCGCAGTACAGTCTCTCCTCACTTAGTGACGTACTTGTTTACCGACGCCTCGGACTTATGACGGGATCTCTGACCTGTATTTGTACCTAAATAATATATACAGTGGACCCCCGAGTTTCGTAAAAACTTCACTCCTGAAGTCTGCTCAAGTGCCATTACCGAACGAATTTACTCCCTTAAGGAAAAATTTCACGTAGGTTAGTCTATTTCAGACCCCTAAAAATACACTTCCACAAGAACTTACAAAATTATACTTACATAATTGCACGATTTCCGGGGTATTCGTTAACCGAGGGTCCACTGTATTAGACCTGATTTCCTCAATTTTATTTATTACAATATACAGTACACTGCTGTATAAACTTTAAGAACATATGAGCATAAGAAAGGAGGAACACTGCAGCAGGCCTGTTGGCCCATACTAGGCAGGTCCTTCACAATCCATCCCACTAACAGAATATTTGCCCAACTCAATTTTCAATGCTACCCAAGCAATAAGCTTTGATAATTCTATTTATTCATGTGCAAGTCCCACTCACATGCAACCCTTCTCACTCATAAGAACATAAGAAAGGAGGAACACTGCAATAGGCCTGTTGGCCCATACTAGGCAGGTCCTTCACAAATCCAACCCACTAACAGAATAAACGCTACCCAAGCAATAAGCTTTGTTAATTCTATTTATTCATGTGCAAGTCCCACTCAAATCCAACCTAAATTTGAAACTACCCAAGGTTTTAGCTTCGATAGGACCTTGGGTAGCTTTAAAAAGAGATTGGACAAATGTGGAGGGAGACCTGTATACTAGTATGCTCCTCGTTTAGCGACGAATTCTCTTACTGACGGTGTCTTGGGTCCCTATCTCCGTCGTTAAGCGAGGAGAGACTGTATAAAAATATCCTGCAGCACACACTGCATAATGATTAAAAAAAACTCTGACTGTATTTTTTGTTTAAAACAGCGACTTTGCAGTCTATTTTCGTATGGAGTTCTAACGAAATAGCTAAGATTTTAATAGACTGGAATATTGGAATTGGCCAAAAATAGGGCTCAAATTGGGCGAAATCGCTGATGCATAAATATCGTTGAGACCGATAACTTCGTGAGAGCATAATTCCGTAAGTTTTCCATAAAATTTCATACATTTGGTGTCGTTATGATCTGAAAAAGATTCTCTTATTTTATATAAATTTTTTTTCCAAAAAAATTTGACCCTGAGAACGAGTTTGGGAGAGGGCCTGTCGACCCCCAAAGGGTTAAAGATTTGGTTGATGTCTGTCTGGAGTCTTGCGGTGTCTTCAATGGAGGATACTGTCATGCAAATTCAGGTGTCATCTGCAAAAGAAGACACGGCACTGTGGCTTTTATCCCTGTCTGTCAGATATGAGAACGAGGAATAAGATAGGAGCGAGTACTGTGCCTTCTGTTCAACAGAGCAATATGATTATCAAATCTACAGGTTTTTTTTTTTTTACCAATCTCTACCAAATGAATAAGAGCCACCACACACACACACACACACACACACACACACACACACACACACACACACACACACACACACACACACACACACACACACACGAGATACGGAGGACACCAAGCCCAAGCAGGACAAACACACACACTAGGATAGTGTGGATAGCTCAAAAATAGCATAGGATAGTTTGGAATAGGCTAAAATTAGCCTAAGATTGTGTAGGATAGGCTAGGATAGCCTAGGATAGTGTGGGAAAGGCTAGTATATGCTTGGATAGCCTAGGATTTTGTGGGATAGCCTACGATAGTGTGTGATAAACTAGGATAGCCTAGGATAGTGAGGTATAAGCTTGGATAGGTTGCGATAGCGTTGGATAGTGTATGATACGCTAGGATAGCCTAGGGTAGTGTGGGATAGGCTAGGATAGCCTAGAGTATTGTGTGGTACTCTAGGATAGGCTCGGATAGCCTTGGATAGTGTGGGATAGGCTAGGATAGCTTAGGATACTTTGGGATAGGCTAGGATAGCCTAGGATAGTGTGGGTTAGGCTAGGATAGTGTAGGAAAGGTTAAGATAGGATAGTGTGGGATAGGTTACAATAGTGTGAAATAGGCTAGGATGGGATCGGAAAGCCGCGTATACTGTCAGATAGGTTAGAATATGCTGCAATAGCCTAATATATTGTGGGATAGGCTAGGAGAGTGTGGGATAGGCTGGGATAGCCTAGGATAGTGTAGGATAAGCTTGGATAGTGTGGGATAGGCTAGGATAGCCTAAGATAGAGTGGGATAATCTAGGATATGCTGCGATAGCCTACGATATTGTGGGATAGGCTGGGATAGCCTAATAGTGTGGGATTGGGTAGGATAGCTTAGGATAGTGTGTCATAGGCTAGGATAGCCTAGAAAAGTGTGGGTAGGCTAGGATAGCCTCAGATTGTGTGGGATAGTCTGGGAGAGGCTGGGATAGCCTAGGATAGTGTGGGATAAGCTAGGATGCCATATATATAGTTGGATAGGCTAGGATATCCTAGAATAGTGGGGATAGGCTAGGATAGCCTAAGATAGTGTGTGTTAGTCTAAAATAGCTGTTATAGCCTAGAATAGTGTGGATAGGCTGGGATACCCTGGGATTCTGAGGGATAGGCTAGGATATTGTTTGATAAGCTGGATAACCTAGGATAGTGTGGTATAGGCTAGGATAGTTTAGAATAGTGTGTGATAGGCTAGAATAGCCTAGAATAGTGTGGAATAGGTTAGGATAATCAGGATGTGTGGAATAGGTTAGGAAAAGCTGGGATAGACTATGATAATGTGGAATAGGCTAGGTTAGGCTGGGATTGCCAACGATACTGTAGTATAAGTAGGATAGGCCGGGATAGCCTAGAATAGTGTGGGATATTCTGGGAGAGGATAAGATAGCCTAGGATAGGTTGGGATAGGCTGTAAAAGCCTAGGATAGTGTGGGATAGGCTAGGATATGCTGTGATAGTTTAGGATATTTTGGGATAGGCTTGGATAGTGTGGAATAGGTTCGGAAAGCCTAGGATAGTGTGCAATAGGGTATGATTAGCCTAGGATAGTGTGGTATAGCCTAGGATAGTGTGGGATAGGCTGGGAGAGCCTAGGACAATGTGGGACAGGCTAGGATAGTGTGGGATAGGCTAGGATAGTGTGGGATAGGCTAGGCTAGGCTGGGATAGCCTAGGATACTGTTGGATAAGCTAGGTTACTCTCGGTTAACCTAGGATAGTGTAGGATAGGCTAGGATAGGCTGGGATAGTCTAGGATAGTGTGGGATAAGCTAGGATAAGCTAGGACAGCCTAGAATATTGTGGGATAGGGTAGGATAGTGTGGGATTTGCTGGAATAGTCTAGGATACTGTGGAATAAGCTAGGATAGCCTAGGATACTGTGGGATAGGCTAGGATAGCCTAGGATAGTGTGGGATAGGCTGGGATTGCCTAGGATAGTGTGGGATAGGGTAGGGTAGGCTGGGAGAGCCTAGCAACATAGGGTGGGATAATCTAGGATAGCATAGAATAGTGTGGGATAAGCAAGGATAGCCTAGGATGGTGTGGGATAGGCTGGGATAGCCTATGATACTTTGGGATAGGCTGGGATAGTCTAGGATAGTGTGGGATAGACTAGGATATTGTGGGATAGGCGAGGATAGTGTGGGATAGGCTAGGATAGTGTTGGATATGCTCGGACTGCCTAGGTTAGTGTGGGATAGGCTAGGATAACCTAGGATTGTGTGTGATAGGCAAAGATAGGCTGGGATAGCCTAGGATAGTGTCTAATAGGCTAGGATATCCTAGGTTAGTGTAGGATTGGCTAGGATAGGCTGGGATAGCCTTAGATAGTGTGGGATAGCCTGGGATAGCCTAGGATAGTGTGGGATATGCTAGGATAGCCAAGGATAATGATGTATAAGCTAGGATAGGCTGGGATAGCCTTGGATAGTGTGGGATAGGCTAGGATATTCTAGGATTGTGTGGGATAGGCTATGATAGCCTTGGATAGTGTGGGATAAGGTAGGATAGTCTTGGATTGCCTAGGATTGTGTGGGATCGGCTAAGATAAGCTGGGATAGCATAGGATAATGTCTAATAGGCTAGGATATCCTAGGTTAGTGTGGGATTGCCTTGGATAGTGTAGGATAGCCTGGGATAGCCTAGGATAGTGTGTGATTGCTAGGATAGTGAGTTATAAGCTAGGATAGGCTGCGATAGCGTTGGATAGTGTATGATACGCTAGGATAGCCTAGGGTAGTGTGGGATAGGCTGATATAGATTAGGATAATGTGGGATACGCCGAGATAGCCCAGGGTAATTTGCGAAATGGAAGGATTCCCAAGGATAGTGTAGGATAGGCTGGGATAGCCTAGGAGTGTGGGATTGGCTAGAATCGGCTGTGATTGCCTAGGATATGCTGGGATAGGCTAGGATCGGTGAAATATTCTAGGTTATTGTGGAAAAAGCTAGAATCGGCTGGGATAGCCTAGGATAGTTTGGAATTGCTAGGATAGTGTGGGATAGGCTAGAATAGCCTAGCATAGTGTGTATAGGCTAGAATAGTTTAGCATAGTGTGAAATAGGCTAGGATAATATAGGATAGTGTGGGATAGGTTAGGGTAGGCTGGGATAGCCTTTGATAATGTGGAATAGGCTAGGTTAGGCTGGGATTGCCAACGATACTGTAGTATAAGTAGGATAGGCCGGGATAGCCTAGAATAGTGTGGGATTGGCTAGGATAGTGTGTGATAGGCTAGTATAGCTTAGGATAGTGAGGGATAGGCTAGGATAGCCTAAGATAGTGTGGGATATTCTGGGAGAGGATAAGATAGCCTAGGATAGTGTGGGATAGGCTGGAAAAGCCTAGGATAGTGTGGGATAGGCTAGGATATGCTGTGATAGTTTAGGATATTTTGGGATAGGCTTGGATAGTGTGGAATAGGTTCGGAAAGCCTAGGATAGTGTGCAATAGGGTATGATTAGCCTAGGATAGTGTACAATAGGGTATGATTAGCCTAGGATAGTGTTGTATAGCCTAGGATAGTGTGGGATAGGCTGGGAGAGCCTAGGACAATGTGGGACAGGCTAGGATAGTTAGGGTTGAGCTGCATAGCCTGGGACGGCGTGGAATAGCTGAATGGTATGAGATAGGCTGAGGCTGGCTGAGGATAGCCTAGGATACTGTTGGATAAGCTAGGATACTCTGGGTTAACCTAGGATAGTGTAGGATAGGCTAGGATAGGCTGGAATAGTCTAAGATAGTGTCGGATAAGCTAGGATAAGCTAGGACAGCCTATAATATTGTGGGATAGGGTAGGATAGTGTGGGATTGGATGGAATAGTCTAGGATACTGTGGAATAAGCTAGGATAGCCTAGGATACTGTGGGATAGGCTAGGATAGCCTAGGATAGTGTGGGATAGGCTGGGATTGCCTAGGATAGTGTGGGATAGGGTAGGGTAGGCTGGGAGAGCCTAGCAACATAGGGTGGGATAATCTAGGATAGCATAGAATGGTGTGGGATAAGCTAGGATAGCCTAGGATGGTGTGGGATATGCTAGGATAGCCTAAGATTGTGTGGGATAGGCTGGGATAGCCTATGATACTTTGGGATAGGCTGGGATATTCTAGGATAGTGTGGGATAGACTAGGATATTGTGGGATAGGCGAGGATAGTGTGGGATAGGCTAGGATAGTGTGGGATATGCTCGGACTGCCTAGGTTAGTGTGGGATAGGCTAGGATAGCCTAGGATTGTGTGTGATAGGCAAAGATAGGCTGGGATAGCATAGGATAGTGTCTAATAGCTAGGATATCCTAGGTTAGTGTAGGATTGGCTAGGATAGGCTGGGATAGCCTTAGATAGTGTGGGATAGCCTGGGATAGCCTAGGATAGTGTGGGATATGCTAGGATAGCCAAGGATAATGTCGTATAAGCTAGGATAGGCTGGGATAGCCTTGGAATAGTATGGCTAGAGATATTCTGATTGTATAGCTATGATAGCCTAGGATAGTGTGGGATAAAGTAGAGATAGTCTTGGATTGCCTAGGTTGTGTGGGATCGCTAAGATAGGCTGGGATAGCATAGGATAATGTCTGAAAGGCTAGGATATCCTAGGTTGGTGTGGGATTGCTAGGATGGGGCTGGGATAGCCCTTGATAGTGTAGGAAAAGCCTGGGATAGCCTAGGATAGTGTGTGATATGCTAGGATAGTGAGTTATAAGCTAGGATAGGCTGCAATAGCGTTGGATGATGTATGATACGCTAGGATAGCCTAGGTAGTGTGGATAGAGCTATATAGATTAGGATAATGTGGGATACGCAGAGATGGCCCAGGATAATTTGCGAAATGGAAGGATTCCCAAGGATAGTGTAGAATAGGCTGGGATAGCCTAGGAGTGGATTGGCTAGAATGGCTGTGATTGCCTAGGATATGCTGGGATAGGCTAGGATCCTGAAATAGTCGGGGTTTATTGTGGAAAAAGCTAGAATCGGCTGGGATAGCCAAGAATAGGATAACCTAGGATGGAGGATAAGCTAGGATACCCTAGGATAGTTGGAATTTGAGATGGTTGGGATAGGCTAGAGAAGCGTGGGATGAGCTAGAATAGCCTGGCATAGTGTGTGATAGGCTAGAAATAGCTTGGCATAGTGTGGAATAGGCTAGGATAATATAGGATAGTGTGGGATAGGTTAGGGTAGGCTGGGATAGCCCCCCCCCCCCCCCCCCCCCCCCCCCCCCCCCCCCCCCCCCCCCCCCCCCCCCCCCCCCCCCCCCCCCCCCCCATTAGATTCCCCAACAGGCGTAGGGTCATCAGGGTCAGCCCCCAAACCCTTCAAAATCCTTCTAGAGGACACATTCGGGCCCCAAATTTTCTTAAAGAAGAGTTATGTCCTGGAAGTCACTCCCTGCCAAGCCTTATTATCTATAACAGGGGTGAATATTAAGTATTCCTCAGAACTCTCTTAGGGTCAATTCAGTGTCGAGGTCACTTCAAAGCACCTTTGAACATTGTTTTTGTGTGGTTTTGGTTTGAAATGACCTGCTGGTCCATGGGCTGGATGAGAGATGGTATTAGGAGGCAAGAACTTCACTGTGATGAAACTAAACTCCAACAATTGGTCTTCCAAGTCAGGAGGATGAGCAGGAGCATTGTCCATTACCAGAAGCACTTGAGTGGCAATTTATTTTCCAGGAGGTATTTCTTCACACTCGGGCCAAACACTTCACTGACCCACTCAATGAAAACTAGCCTTGTGACCCATGCCTTATTGTTAGCCTTCCACATCACACACAATTTACTCTTTATGACATTGTTTTTCTTGAACACTCTGGGATTTTCAAGTGATACACCACTTCACTTTGAAATCTCCACTAGCGTTACCACAGAACAAAAGAGTTAGCCTATCCTTCATTGGCTTCGTGTCCTGGCAGTGCCTTTTCCTCCTGCGTAATGTAGGTCCTCTTTGGCATTATCTTCCAAAAGAGGTCTGTTTCGTCACAATTAAACGCTTGTTGGGGTTTAAATCCTTCAGCCTCTACATAGCTTTTAAATTCATGCACATATTTTTCAGCCGCACATTTGTCTGAACTGGCTGCCTCACCATGCCTTATCACACTGTGTATGCCACTACGCTTCTTAAATGTGTCAAACCAGCCTTTGCTGGACTTTAAATTCGCTCACTTCAGCACTCGTTGCAGGCATTTTCTTCACGAGATCATCATGCAACTGCCTTGCTTTTTCAGATATTATTGCCTGCATAACACTATCTCCTGCTAATTCTTACTCGTTGATCCACACCAACAACACAGTCTCCACATCTTCCAGTATTTGCGATCTCTGTTTTGTGATATATTTGCACCTTTCGCAACAACAGCTTCCTTGATTTCATTTCCCTTGGCCACGATGGAAGCGAAGGTTGCATAGGCTTTGCCATACAGCCTGGCCAGCTCAGTGACACGTACTCCACTTTCATATTTTGCTATTATCTCTTTTCAATTCTACCGTATTTCTGACCTTCTTTACCAGAGGGCTGGCACTAGGAGCTTTCTTTGGGCCCATGGTGGTTTATTTAGCAGTTGCAAGCACTAAAAACAATGGAATAATGACAAAATGTATGGTATGAATGCGTGGGTGACCGTCACTCGCTGGTAATCAATGGCATACTGACTCTGGATGGAGTGTTGGGCCATGTGGGCCACTGTACGCGTCCAGGACGAATTACTAATTCCGAGCGGATCTACGATTACCGAACCAATATTTTTACGAAAAAATGTTACTACAATTCCGAATTTTATGAAATCCGACGACTACGAAATCCAGGGGTCCACTGTAGTTGAATTTGGTAAATGGGTGGTTTCTTGTACTCAATCGATAGAATAAATGGAGTTCTAGCAAAATAGCTATGATTTTAGTCAACTGGAAAATTGGAATTTGCCGAAAATAGGGCTCAAATTGGGCGAAATCGCTAATGCGTAAATATTGTCGAGACTGCTAACTTTGTGAGAGCATAATTCTGTAAATTTTCCATAAAATTTCATACTTTTTGTGTCATTACCATCAGGAAAAGATTCTATATCATTTCATAAGATTTTTTTTTTTTTTTTTTTTTTTAAATTATTTTGACCCTGAGAGCGAGTTCAGGATCAGGGGTCTTGACTCTGAAAGGGTTAATTTAATGCTTTCCAGCAATACAATTAAATGCGTTGGATCACAAAAGTATTTAACCCCTTAACCCTTTCGGGGTTTGGTCGTAAAGTACGTTTTACGCACTGTGGTTATTGACGTACTAGTACGCCTAAATTCTAGCGCCCTCAAATCAAGCAGAAACAGGCTGTTAGGCCTAGATGTGATAGAATGGTCTGTGCGGTCAGTGTGCAGTATAAAAATTCCTGCACCACACAGTGCATAATGAGGAAAAAAACTCTGACCGTGTTTTTGGTTTAAAACACGACTTTGCAGTCTATTTTCGTATGGTATTTATTGATGTATTCTCGTTTTCTTGGTCTCATTTGATAGAATGGAAGATATATTACAGAAATAGAGATGATTTTGATTGGTTTGACAATTTTTTTTTTTTTTTTTTTTTTTTTTTTTTTTTTTTTTTTTTTTTTATACATAACAGTCATCGTTCATTTTGTGCAGTATAAAAATTCATAGCAAATACATGTATAACTGAGGAAAAAAAAAATGGACTCCTTGTTTATTTGGTTTTGAAATTACTCATCGTGTTTTATTCCTTCCATTGAATATTTTTTAGTGTTTGTATTCGTTTCTTAGACTCATTTTATAGAATAGATGATATATTACAGAAATAGATAATTTTGACTAGTTTCACATTGAATTCAGACAATGGACCCCAAGCTAATGAACACCCTGGAAATCGCTACTAACTTGAAGTATAATTATGTAAGTGCTTGTGGAAGTTCATTTTTTGGGGGTCTTAAATAGACTAACCTCGTGAATTATTTCTTAAGAAGTAAATTGTTGATGCATTGAGCGGCTTTGAATAATTTTGTTCTTAGCTGGGGGTCTACTGACCTTGACCTGAGCACAAGAGTAAGGATAAATGTTCGATTTTGGCCGATGTTCAAGTAAACAAATCACACCATGCGTCCATACATATCAACTGGAGAGTCTAATATTCTTCTTTACAAGTGCGCTGATATTATTTATACCATTTTTACAATGATGCAGTTGTATACATAACAGTAAATCTTCTATTTTTGTGAGAATAAAAATTCAAAATGGAAAGCAAAAGTAATGTTAAAAGGGGCCTGGAGACGTGACTAATGAACAGAGAAGATGTTATTTTAGTGCCAGGAATGTCTGCCTTGTTTATTCTGGACCCTATTTTGAAATTGGCATCGTTTGAAATTTGTGTGAAATTGGCCAGATTGCCATTTTCTGACCACTATTTTGGGTAGTTAAAATTGGTAAATAGGCGGTTTCTTGTACTCAATCGATAGAAGAAATGGAGTTCTAGCGAAATAGCTATAATTTTAAGTAGACTGAAACATTGGAATTTGTCGAAAATAGGGCTCAAAGTGGGCGAAATCGCCGATGTGTAAATGTCATGGATACCGCTAACTTCGCGAAAGCATAATTCCGTTAGTTTTCAATCAAATTTCATAATTTTTGTGGCGTTATGATCGGAAAAGATTCTCTATCATTTCATAAGAAAACATATTTTTTTTTGTTTGTTTAAATTCGTGGACCCTGAGAACGAGTTTCAGAGAGACCCCTTGGACCCCCAAAGGGTTAACTGTCAAAATGTAGATCTACGTTCACTTGTCCAGCGCTCCGAATATTTTGGAAAAAAAAGAATTTTTTTTTTTAATGAAGAGGGCGTTATTCTACACGTTATAAGATAAAAAAATAGGATCAGTACTTACTGAGATATAAGCCCACAAAGTTGGCGCTGGATGCTCACCTGACAGCAACATCGAGTCCTGCCACTTGCAGAAGTGTTGCCGATATACCTTTTTTTCTCATTTTATATTTTATATAATTTTTATGTTCTGATAATTACAATTTATAGTAGTTCTTGTGATTTCATAGCCAATCTTTGTTCTGACACTAATATTAGGTACTGTAATTGTACACAAATAGTCACAATCACACTGACAGGTGAACATTTTCACCTGCCTTGGTCATTTACTATTGTCTAGAAATATTTACAAAGTATTTATAGGTCCCAGCACTGTTTTAGACACACTGGAGTATATATGAAACTCCTTGAAGCATGGTGTAAGACTGAGTGTCACTAAACTGCTGACAGTGCAGCAGTGGTTTGATACTTGATCGTGCATTGCTGCAGGGAACCCCTGGGTTTGTTTATTTTCAGTGTTACTTATAAACATGTCTGTCTGTCTAGCTCTGTTTATCTGTCTTTCTGTGCATCTGTGTGTCTGTCTTTCTGTCTGCCTGTATCTCTGTCTTTCTGTCTGCTTGTCTCTCTGTCTCAGAGAGCGGCTCATGAACCAACAGTTATTACACACGATGCAGTCACGTCTGATTCCTGATCAAGTGAACATGTGTATTACTTGACTCACGAAATCGTAATGACACGATGCAAACAAACATACACGGGTGGGTTGAACCGGTCAGAGAGTTCAGAACTCCAGACCGTCGTAAGCCACTGGGCCAGCTAGCTTCAATAAGATTCATCCAACTAGGTATATTTCTACACCATAGGAAGGTTAGCTAGCTGGCCCAGTGGCTTACGCGACGGTCTGGAGTTCTGAGACTCTCTGACCGCGGTTCGAACCCACCGTGGTATGGTTTATGTGTATTACTTGCCAGTCATGCTTATTATGCCTTATATCTACAAGCACAGTGTATAGCACTGGATTTTTTGGGTTAATCTAGGTAATTTACACTATGTATGATAACTGTACAGCCCCCTTCAAGGCTGGCGACATTGCAGACCTGGAGAGTGTACAAAGAACTTTCACAGCACACATAAGTACGATAAAGTACCTAAATTACTGGGAATGGTTGAAGGTCCTTGATCTGTATTCCCTGGAATGCAGGCGAGAGAGATACATGATAATATACACTTGGAAGGTCCTGGAGGGATTGGTACCAAACCTGCACACGAAAATCACTCCATATGAAAGCAAAAGACTCGGCAGGAGATGCAACATTCCCCCGATGAAAAGCAGGGGCGCCACAAGTACACTGAGAGACAACACCATAAGTGTCCGGGGCCTAAGACTGTTCAACTGCTTCCCAGCATACTTTAGGGGGATTACCAATAGACCCCTGGCTGTCTTCAAGAAGGCACTGGACAGGCACCTAAAGTTTGTACCTGACCAACCGGGATGTGGTTCATACATCAGTTTGCGTGCTGCCGGCAGTAACAGCCTGGTTGATCAGACCCTGATCCACCATGAGGCCTGGTCTCAGACCTGGCCGCAGGAGTGTTGACTCCCGAAACCCTCTCCAGGTAAACTCCAGGTAATGTGTACCTGTGAGAGAGAGACAGGGTCAGAGACAGAGATAGACAGAGACAGACAGAGATAGATAGACAGACAGATACAGATGGAGAGACAGCCAAAGTCAGTCAGTCAGCCAATAGCCGGCCTGCCCACCCACCCGGCCTGACGAATACGTATTACACATGTTCCAGAATCGTTTCTCTTTACTTAGGGCATAGGTTATAGGACATTCTGGCAGGATGACACTACCAGTGGTATCAAAATTGAAAGGATGTTGCACAAATGTTGAGCATAGGTTATTATCAAGGTTTTTGATATTTTGCGCTTGGGTTATTATCAAGGTTTTTGATATTTTGCGCATGGGTTATTATCAGGGTTTTTGATATTTCCTTGATCATTTGTGGCCACATCCATCTCAAAGCCAATAAACTTTGGATCAACATCACTTTCCTCTTAAAAGGGGAGTGTTAATACGACATGACATCAGTGAATCCCTGGTGTTTCCCACGCTATTTGCTTTAGCTGGCGCTCAATTGAATTGGTGCTCCCACAAGGTACTAAGTGGTCCCAAATTTTTTTATACTGCGCACACAAAGTGTTGAGACCCATTCTATACTGACCAAGCATCTCAGGCCAATCGTGCCAAATTTGGAGTCAGGAAAAATAAAACGTTGATCTACGTCTGAAGCGCTATCGGTACTAACGTAGATCTGCATTTGGACAGTTAAGGGGGTTAACCATTTGCTTAGTACAAATCAGTGCACACAAAACTCTTACACACACACACACACACACACAGAGGACTCTGGACAGTTATTTCACGAGGCAGGGATCCAGTGACTCTCAAGCTGGTCCTAGTGGGATTAAAAGACAAAGAAGGGAAGTAACCCCAGAGAGGGACTTGTTACTTGAAGTCATTTTGGAGGGGAATTCCCCTTCCAACCACTAACATCCTGCTCCTGTCCTCCTCCCTATCTTCCAGATGCCTGCAACTCTTCAATAAAGGTAAGTAAATGTTATATATTAATCTGTTTTTTATTATTTAGTATGTGAATATTTTTGGGTGGAACGGATTAATTGTATTTACATTATTTCTTATGGGAAATAAGGTTTTGAATTACGTATTTTTCGTGTTAAGTAATAGCTCCTGGAACAGATTAATTACGTTAGTTGGGGTTCCACTGTACAAAAATACACTTACGTAATTGTTCGAGTTGGGAGCAGTACGATAACCGGGGGTCCACTGTATTTATTCTTTAAAAAAATGAATTTTTGTTGAATATTTTTGGGTGGAAACGGATTAATTGTATTTACATTATTTCTTTGGGGAAATATTAGTTCGACTTTTGGCCAGTTCGAGTTGAGACCTAGCTCCTGGAACGGTTTATGGCTGATACTTGGGGGTCCACTGTAGTATCGAATATCATTTTGTAACGCCTGCCTAACTCTAATGCGTCGTTCAATGTTTGGAAGTCACAGGCATCTACTTTCGTAATTAACGTTGATAATTCATCCAATGTGAATTCTTTTGTGAGCAGTACAAATGTGCTCTTATTAACCCTTTTGGTGTTGGTCCCATTATATCACGGCCTTGAAGCCAGTGTCAGTCCCATAATATGACGCCATGAGCTCAGCTCCTGCAGCATGCATGTCATAATGAGAAAAAAACTGCGACCATGTTTTTGGTTTAAAACAGCAACTTTGCAGTGTATTTTCGTATGGCTTTTATGGTTGCATTCTCTTTTTTTTTAAAAGCGATGATGTAAGAAGAACAGAGAGAAATAGTCTTGTTTGCCATAAAATGCTGTAAATAAAATTTATATTATTAAATTTACAAACCATAATACAGTGGACCCTTGCTTATCGGCCGCAATCCGTTCCAGAAGCTCGGCCTAAAACCGAAATGGCCTATAACCAAAATAATATTCCCCATAAGAATTAATGTAAATACAATTAATCCGTTCCAGACAAAAATATTCACAATTTTTTTTTTTAACAATTAAATCAGTATTACATACCTTTTTGAAGACTAATGCTGGCTTCTGGAAGATAGGGAGGAGTTAGTGTTTGGAAGGGAAATCCCCCTCTATAAAGACTTCGGGTAACAAGTCCTTATCTGGGGTTATTTCCCTTCTTTTTCTTTTAATGCCACTAGGACCAGCTTGAGAGTCACTTGACCCCCTGTCTTTAAGATTTCCCTGAAGTGGGACAAGGTTTTTGTCACTAAACATGTTGCAGATATGGCTTGTTTCAGCTTGGTCAGGATGGTATTTTCAACAAAACTTTGTAACCTATTCCACATTCCACACATTTCTTTAATCACTGAAGTAGGCACCTCCTTCACTTCACTTTACTAGGAACTTTCTTGGGAGCCATGGTTACTTATTTCGCAGTTGTACTGACAAAAACAATGGAAAACAAGCAAAATGTTTGGATGAATGAGCAGAAGCTTCCTCATGCACCGAGAGACACAGGCAAACTGAAGCACAAGCAGCCCCAACCAGTGGACGGATGTGTCCCATACGGCCGATAACCGAGAAACGGTCCGATAACTGGGAGCCGAAAAACCGGCCTATAACCGAGTTGGCCGATAACAGGAACGGCCGATAACCGAGGGTCCACTGTACAGTCAACCCTCCGTTTTCGGGCACTTTTTTCATGGAAATATTACCTCCGTTTTCAGTGATTGGCTCCATTTTCGTTCATGGTACAGAACCTGTCCAGTGCCCAGCGCACATACAAAGCCTGCAAGCCCACCTCCCACGCACATTCTCAGCCAGTATAGCTGTCAGGGGAACGCCTTCCACCTGAACAAAAAATTAATGGAAAAATAAATGATAAATAATAAAAAACTGGGATATTAAATAAAGATAGTTTTTCTGGATTTTACTTAAAATTAAATAAAAATAAAATAAATTTGCCGTTGTGGTTCTGGTGTGTTGGTGAGTCAGGAGTATTCAATGACCGGAGGTTGGAGAAATGATGGTGGTTTTCTCCGAGTAGATGTTAGTCTCCGGAGCAGATGGTAAGTCTCCTGGGACCACTAAGTTGAAGTACCACACTGTAAATGTCCAAAAAGAGGTGAGATCAACACAACACCCTCTAACGCCAGCAAGTCAAGAACTTGAGGTAGAGAAGTTGTTGCGATTTCCCGTTAAGTTCAAGGGAATCTTGCTCACAAGTCTAGCTGTCTATCCTGGAGAACCAGTCCAGGAGCAGAGCTGATGAAAGAAAAGATGTTCTGGTTACCATAGGTTGTAAAACATTTAAGATGGAAAAAGGTGTTCCATAATGGCCAAGTCACTACTGGTAACCAAAGAAAACTTAGAAACAAACAAAAGAAATACTCCTGGTAGATCGCCTTACCTGATCCGGAGAAGAGTGAAGGTGAAGTGACTTTCCTCTCCCCAACCGACACCAGGTAAGAGTAATGCTACCAGGAGTAGAAAGTAAAACCCCCAACAGACAACCGGGAACAAGTGTTTTGCCCCAGCTCGCTAGATGGTAGTGCGGGCTGTAACTCGTTAATGATACTCCCGGCTGACTGAACAACCTTGGCCCTATTTACAACTACTTTTCCCTCACAGTAGCATTGTTTCTGGTTGAGTGAACATTATCCTGCAAGTTCATACAAAACATTTCTTAACAATCCATTGTTTTTGACACTTGATTATTGTGTGTGACTGCTAAATAAGCCACCATGGGCCCAAAGAAAGCTCCTAGTGCCAGTCCTTTGGTAAAGAAAGTGAGGAACACCATAGAATTAAAGAAAGAAATCGTAGCAAAGTGTTGTCGATAAAGGCTATAGCACCAGCCAGCGATAAAGTGTAGCAAGTAAGTTAAGCGATAGAAAAATGACGACTCGAAACTTAACTCCTCCATTGTTGTTTGAAGAGTATACAGTGGACCCCCGAGTATCGTAATTAATCCGTTCCAGGAGCTATTACTTAACACGAAGTTTACAAAATTCGAACCCTTATTTCCCATAAGAAATAATGTAAATACAATTAATCCGTTCCACAAAAAAATATTCACATACAAAATAATTAAATACAGTGGACCCTCGGTTAACGAATACCCCAGAAATCGCAATTTTTAAGTATAATTTTGTAAGTTCTTGTGGAAGTGTATTTTGGGGGTCTGAAATAGACTAACCTACGTGAAATTTTTCATTTAAGGGAGTAAATTGTTGTAATGGCACTTGAGCAGACTTCAGGAGTGAAGTTTTACTAAACTCGGGGTCCACTGTATATATATATATAAAATATATATATATATATATATATATATATATATATATAATATATATATATATATATATATATATATATATATATATATATATATATACATTTACTTACCTTTATTGAAGAGTTGCAGGCATCTGGAAGATAGGGTTTGATGACAGGGTAGGGTGTTAGTGGTTGGAAGGGAATCCCCACTCCCTGCATGCCTGCTACACTTCCGCATACCTGATACACTCCCTGCATGCCTGCTACACTCCTGCAGCCTACTCCCTGCATGCCTACCTCCCTGCATGCCTGCTACACTCCCTGCATGCCTGCTACACTCCCTGCATGCCTGCTACACTCCCTGCATGAATGCTACACTCCCTGCATGCCTGCTACACTCCCTGCATGAATGCTACACTCCTGCATGCCTGCTACATTTCCTGCATGAATGCTACACTCCCTGCATGCCTGCTACACTCCCTGCATGCCTGCTACATCCCGCATGAATGCTACACTCCCTGCATGAATGCTACCACTGGGGTGTCACTAGGAAGCTTCTTTGGACCCATGGTGACTTATTTCACAGTGACAATCACTAAACCACCAAAAAAGACACCAAATGTATTGTGAATGTTTGAAAGAGCACGCTGGGTAATGTTCTGTCAATGGTAAACAATGCTTCACTGGCGGGCGTCCTGCGTCCTGTGCAGGCGCGGAGCAGGTGGACATGTCTAATACATTACAAAACACGAGCCAGTTTACGATTCACGAAATCGAAAAAAGCTTACGAAACACGATTTTTACGAAATAAGAACCTTATGAAACTCGGGGGTCCACTGTAAGGGCACTGAGTCCAGAGCTGCCCTCTGCCAACATCTCCAAGGTAAGTGTAAATATTTCTTATTTATATAAGTGTGAATATTTCTTATTTATAAATTAAAGTGTACAGTCATACCTCGGTTAGCGATATTAATCCGTCAGAGAGGGCGTATGTGTAACCGAATTTATCGTTATCCGAATCAATTTTCCCCATAAGAAATAATGGAAATAAAATTAATCCGTTCCAGACTTCCAAAAGTAGTAAAATAAAATATTTTTTAGAACTTTTTGACATTAAATAATACACAATTTAATGAACATTAAAGAAATACATGTAAATATAGTACAATAACATGTCACTTACATTTATTGAAGAGTTGTTGAAGTGTGGAGGACGGGAGGAGGGGAAAGGATGGAGTATAGTATGCTAGTGTTTGGAAGGGAATCCTTCCATAACACTACAGGTGCAAGTTCTTTTCTGGGGTTACTGGCCTTTTCTTTTAATGCCACTAGGACCAGGTTGAGAGTCACTGGACCCTCTCTAACAAAAATCTGTCCAGGGAGCTCTGTGTCTGGGGATTCTTTAACACATCCCTGAAATGGGACACCACTGTGTCATTGTACAGGTTGCCAGCACGGCCTGCAACAGCATGGTTAGGGTGATATTCATCCATAAAGCCTTGCACCCTGCTCCACATTCCACAAATCTCCTTAATCACTGAAGAAGGCACCTTCTTCCATCTCTGTTCCACCTCCTCCTCTGAACCATTGTCCTGACCTGTGGTCTCTTGTTGCTGTTGAAGCTCTTACAGATTTTCAGTGGTTAGCTCTTCATTGTGCTCCTCCACCAACTGTTCCACATCCTCACCACTCACCTCCAACCCCATGGACTTGCCCAGTTCCACAATTTCTTCCACAACAGGCTCAGGCTCAGGGTTCTGAGGCTCAGCCCCAAAACCTTCAAAATCCCTCTCTATTACACAGTCTGGTCACAATTTTCTCCAGGCAGAGTTCAAAGTCCTGGTAGTCACTCCCTCCCAAGCCTTACCTATAAGGTGTACACAATGCAGGATATGGAAATGATTTTTCCAAAAGTCTCTTAGGGTTATATTCATGTCTGTGGTCACATCAAAGCACTTTTGAAACATTGCTTTGGTGTAGAGTTTTTAAAGTTGCAAATGACCTGCTGGTCCATGGGTTGGAGGAGAGGAGTGGTATTAGGGGGCAAGAACTTCACTTTGATGAACTTAAAGTCCTCCACAATTTTCTCTACCAAGGTTGGAGGATTACAAGGAGCATTGTCCATTAAAAGGAGGCACTTAAGTGGCAAATTATTTTCCTGGAGATATTTCTTCACACTGGGGCCAAACACGCCATTGAACCACTCTAAGAAAATGTCCTTTGTGACCCATGCCATTTTGTTAGATTCCACATCACACACAAGTTAGACTTGGTGATACCGCATCTGCCAAACACTTGGGGATTTTCAGAATGATACACCAGTAAAGGTTTCACTTTGCAATCACCACTGGCATTAGCACAAAGCATCAAAGTTAGCCTGTCTTTCATAGGCTTGTGTCCTGGCTAGCGCTGTATAACCCCTGTGGTTTAGCGCTTCTATTTGATTATAATAATAATAATTGTGTCCTGGCTGGCCTTTTCCTCCTGAGTAATGAAGGTCCTGTTGGGCATTTTCTTCCAAAACAGGCCTGTTTCATCACAATTAAACACTTGTTGGGGTTGGAATTGTTCAGCCTCTATGTCCCCTGGAATTCAGGCACATATTTTTCAGCCGCACTTTTGTCACAACTGGCTGCCTCACCATGCCTCACAACACTATGTATGCCACTTTGATTCTTAAATCTTTGAAACCAGCCTCTGCTGGCTTTAAATTCACTCACTTCAGCACTCGTTGCAGGCATTTTCTTAACGAGATCATCATGCAACTGCTTTGCTTTTTCACATATTATTGCCTGCGTAACACTATCTCCTGCTAACTGTTTCTCGTTGATCCACACCAACAACAAATTTTCCACATCTTCCAGCACTTGTGATCTCTGTTTTGTGATTACAAATGCACCTTTCGCAACAACAGCTTCCTTGATTTTACGTGTATTTCCTTGGCCACAATGGTAGCGATGGTAGAATAGGCTTTACCATACAGCCTGGCCAGCTCAGTGATATGCACTCCACTTTCATATTTTTCTATTATCTCCTTCAGTTCTACTGTATTTCTGAGCCTCTTTACCACAGGGCTGGCACTAGGAGCTTTCTTTGGGCCCATGGTAGCTTATTTAGCAGTTGCAAGCACTAATAACAGTGGAATAATGACAATATACTGGTATGAATGCATGGGTGGTGGTCGCTCGCTTGTAAACAATAGCACACTGACACTCCCTGGAGTGCCCACACAGCTGGGCGCCACGCGGATGCGTCCGGACGAATATCGTAAACTGAACAATTATCGTAAACTGAGTCAATATTTTGACGTAAAAATGTATTGCTAACCAATTTTATCGGTATCCGACGCCATCGCTAACCGAGGTATGACTGTAAATATTTATTTATAAATTAAAGTGTAAATATTTCTTATTTATAAATTATGTACATTGTTTTGTGAATAGTAGTGGTGGCTTTCTGCTGCTGCCGACCACCACCACGGCTTATGGTCAGTGGCCCTTATACCCAACAACAACAACACTACCACCAGTCCTTACATTCGTAATGACATGTTTTATTCATTCTAGAGTTTATATCATGTTTCTCTGTTATTAATATTGTTTATTATGTCATATTAGATGAATTGTGATAGATAAATAAGCCATAGAGCTGATATTAGTGTCAAATTGAAGCATTTTGTCCTGCCTCCCAACAATAAATAAACTCGCCTCCCTCTCTCCTCCTCTCCATCTTCCATACACCAACAAGAGTTGCCAATAAAGGTAAGTGTGATGTTAAATGTTCATTTATACATGTTATTAGTGCTTTATATTTATTTGTCATTCTTTTCTGTATGTAAATCTATATTTAATCTCTAAAAAATATTTTTTGTTAATACTCCTGGGTGTCTGAAATGGATTAATTGAATTTACATTATTTCTTATGGGGAAAATAGCTTCAATTTTCGTTGATTTCAGTTTTAGTCGATCCCTCTGGAACGGATTAAACACGAAAACGGAGGGTTGACTGTATATAAACCCCATACTGTTGAAAACCATAGTTTACAAGGTATTGCTGTATCAGATGAAGACCAGCAACAGACCACTGTATGCCCAATTTTGTTTGTCTATCATCAGGCAAATAGCCAAATACCCAGACACAACACCAGCTTGAAAATTGTGTCCAAGAAGAAATCATGTAAAACAAACTGAAGAACTTGTGGAAAAATAGGGTTACGCTCCTTGGACCCCAAAAATGCCAAACAACTTTTTATTTTAATTTTTTTTGGGTCTCCAAATCGTATAAAATAAAAAATGATATGATTGTAGTTCATTGTCATGATGTATTATGTCTAATGCAATGCTTAATCCTTTCAGTGTCAGTCCCATTGTATCATGACTTTGAAGCCAGTGTCAGTCCCATAGTATGACGCCACAGCTCAGCTCACTCAGATAAGCTGTGAGCAGTAAATTTGGGCCTAGATATGAGAGAATGGATCTATGCAGTAAGTGTGCACCATATAAAAAATAATCCTACAGCATGCATTTCACAATGAGAAAAAACTGCGACTGTGTCTTTGGTTTAAAACAGCGACTTTGTGATATATTTTTGTATGGTTTTTATGGTTGTATTCATGGTTTCTTGGTCTCATTTGATAGAATGGAAGATATATTACATAAATAAAGCTGATTTTGATTAGTTTCAGGACTGATTGTAGCTTAAAATTGAGCTCAAAGTAACGGGAATGATAAAATTTTGCCAATACAGTGGACCCCAGACTTTCAAACATTCTTCATTCCAAAATGCTGTTCAAGTGCTGTTACCAAACGAATTTATTCCCATAAGGAATGATGTAAATTAGATTAGTCCGTTTCAGACCCCCAAAAATACTTATAAAAGCACTTAAAATAATAAACTTGCATAAAAGGGCGAGTTTGGAGTGTTCGAATAGCGAGGGTCCACTGTATTCCAGAGTCCAATATGCGTCCAACTGGCCAGTGTAATACACATTTAGGAATGCACTGACATTATTTATACAATTATTACAACAATGCAGTAGTCTGCATAAAAGTAATTTTGTTATTTTTTCATGTGAATAAAAATTCAGAATGAAAAGCAAGCATAATATAAGATGGGCCGGGAAATGTGACTAAGGAACAGAGGAAATGTTCATTTACTGCCAGGAATGTCTACATTGTTTATTGTGGACCCTTTTTTCAAATTGGCAATTATTGAATTTTGTGTGAAATTGGCCAAATTACAAATTTCTGATAAATTTATTGGGTAGTTGAAATAAGTAAATGGGCAGTTTCTTGAACTCAATTGATAGAACAAAAGGAGGTCTAGCAAAATAGTTATGAGTTTGGTTGACTGGAACAATGGAATTGGCCAAAAATAGAGCATAAATTGGACAAAATTTCTGATGCATAAATATCGCTAAGACCACTGACTTTGCGAGAGCATAATTCCGAAAGTTTTCCATCAAATTTTGTACTTTTGGTTTCATTATTTTCGGAAAAAGATTCTCCATCATTTCATAAGACAAATAATTTTTTTTTTTTTTGTGAATATTTTTCAACCCCGAGAGCAAGTTTGTGAGCAGGGGTCGCGACACTGAGAACAAGTTTGTGAACAGGAGTCACGACACTGAGAGCAAGTTTGTGAGCAGGAGTCGCGACACTGAGAGCAAGTTTGTGAGCAGGAGTCGCGACACTGAGAGCAAGTTTGTGAGCAGGAGTCGCGACACTGAGAGCAAGTTTGTGAGCAGGGGTCGCGACACTGACAGCAAGTTTGTGAGCAGGGGTTGCAACACTGAGAACAAGTTTGTGAGCAGGGTCGCGACACTGAGAGCAAGTTTGTGAGCAGGGGTGCAACACTGAGAACAAGTTTGTGAGCAGGAGTCTCGACACTGAGAGCAAGTTTGTGAGCAGGAGTGCGACACTGAGAGCAAGTTTGTGAGGAGTGCACACTGAGACAAGTTTGGAGCAGGAGTCGCACACTGAGACAATTTGGAGCAGGAGTCGCACACTGAGAGCAAGTTGTGAGCAGGGTGCAACACTGAGAACAAGTTTGTGAGCAGGGGTCGCGACACTGAGAACAAGTTTGTGAGCAGGAGTCGCGACACTGAGAGCAAGTTTGTGAGCAGGAGTTGCAACACTGAGAACAAGTTTGTGAGCAGGGGTTGCAACACTGAGAACAAATTTGTGAGCAGGGGTTGCGACACTGAGAACAAGTTTGTGAGCAGGGGTTGCAACACTGAGAACAAGTTTGTGAGCAGGGGTTGCAACACTGAGAACAAGTTTGTGAGCAGGGGTTGCAACACTGAGAACAAGTTGTGAGCAGGAGTTGCAACACTGAGAACAAGTTTGCGAGCAGGGGTTGCAGCACTGAGAACAAGTTTGTGAGCAGGGGTTGCACACTGAGAACAAGTTTGTGAGCAGGGGTTGCGACACTGAGAACAAGTTTGTGAGCAGGGGTTGCGACACTGAGAACAAGTTTGTGAGCAGGGGTTGCAACACTGAGAACAAGTTTGCGAGCAGGGGTTGCAACACTGAGAACAAGTTTATGAGCAGGGGTTGCAACACTGAGAACAAGTTTGTGAGCAGGGGTTGCAACACTGAGAACAAGTTTGTGAGCAGGGGTTGCAACACTGAGAACAAGTTTGTGAGCAGGGGTTGCAACACTGAGAACAAGTTTGTGAGCAGGGGTTGCAACACTGAGAACAAGTTTGTGAGCAGGGGTTGCAACACTGAGAACAAGTTTGTGAGCAGGGGTTGCGACACTGAGAACAAGTTTGTGAGCAGGGGTTGCGACACTGAGAGCAAGTTTGTGAGCAGGGGTTGCAACACTGAGAACAAGTTTGTGAGCAGGGGTTGCAACACTGAGAACAAGTTTGTGAGCAGGGGTTGCAACATTGAGAACAAGTTTGTGAGCAGGGGTTGCAACACTGAGAACAAGTTTGTGAACAGGGGTTGCGACACTGAGAGTGTCATAAGGATTTGGGAAATGGAGAAAGGGAGGAGTGAGAGCAGGAGAGGTAGGTTGACAGAGCGAGTAATGTGAGGTCACTGGTGACTACACCATCACCTCTCATTACCACCTAACACTACTCACCCTCTCAGTACTTGACCTATAAATAATAAAATAAAGTATAAGAATAAAGAATAATACTGGGGGCTATGAATATTACAATTCCACTCAAACACAGTTTATTATTAAGTCCTTGTACCATAATACATTTGGGAACAGGAGAACACTATTGGGTTTAGATAAATGGGGATTGTACATATAAGCAGGGAGACAGGGAATGCAATCAACTGACGAAACAGAATATAACTTACAATATGGTTCAGAGGACAGTTCACCACAGGAACTCAGTCACACTTCTAGCCACAGGTCCCAAGACCTGCTCCAACAGAACTCTGCCCAGTGTTTCCAACAGTCTCCTCCAGAGACTCTCCAGCAGCTCTCCCAGAGCTCTGCACACCGGCAGCCGCTCTGCTAGAATCTCGTTCCCAGAGCTCTGCACCAGGCAGAGCTCTGCCAATGTCCTCTCTAGTTGTTTCCTCGGCCTTTTATGGTCCTCCAAGCATCCTGCCAATGAGGAGTGCATCACGTGCTTTGACCTGACGCCGAAACCTGACGCTAGTCCAAAAGACAAAAGACCTGAGACTTAAGTCGAGAGGCGTGTCTGACAGCTATTTACGAAGGGCAGGTGTGACTGATTAAGAAGACCTCACAAGCACACTGACTACATCACATCCCCCTTTCTCCCCCAGTTTAAAATATCTGAGAACTAGGACAATTTGTCCTAAGTTATTAGACTATTTTAATCCTAAACCCTTAATTATATTACAATACAAAGACAAAATTACACATAACATAATACATGGTGCCCCATGGCCTGATCGCTAAAGCTCTCGCTTCACACGCGAGGGTCTGCGTTCGATTCCCAGCTCGGGTAGAAACATTGGGCGTGTTTCTTTACACCGGTTGTCTATGTTCACCCATCAGTAAAATGGGTACCTGGGAGTTAGTCGACTGGTGTGGGTCGCATCCTGGGACAAGGACCTAATTTGCCCGAAATGCTCAGCATAACAAGGGACTTTCTATATAGTAGTATGTCATTGATGTCAGCTAGGCCTGTATACCTTGTACATGTACTTGTAGTAAATAAAGATATTATTATTATTATTATTATTATTATAAGTATTCAACTACATATATTTCCCTCAGCCTTCTCAACTACCACAAGGTAGCATAATCAGATCACCTCACAGTTGACCAGCATAACAATTGCTCTCTGGTGCAAAGCCTCCTTACCCATCATTTCTCCTTAAAACTAAATATCTGGCTCCAGTGCCTTCCCTACTTCTACTAGAAATGCACTAGCCGGTGCTAGTCACCCTCGCACGTTAACCATTGGGCCAAACCTCTCTAGGCTTCTTTGGCGTGGAAAACTGCTCCAACGGGTTGCATTCTTTCAAGTAACTGCAACTGGACCACATCACGACCACCAAGGTCGCATGTTCAACACACTTCAACATCTGAAAATCGAGATATAGCAAGCATCGCAGCTAAGACCCACTATTATCCTATGCCACTACTAGGATTCACTGGCCTCATAAAACAAGGTAGCCATAATCATTTGACCGTTTCCAAGGTCACCTTATTCCACACAGGTAACACCAACACTTCTGGCAAGTCAAAGTAGGCTGGGAACATCTCACACTCTTAATTGCTCTCTCATGGCTGGCAGGACATCCCCATACTGGTCGTAGAGGGTGGCCAGCATGACAGCATACACCTCATACCACCCATGGCAGCACGCTGGTCCCCGCAGCTGGTGTCCATCCCCACGGCTCACGTCCTTCCACATCTCCGAAGATGGCAGCTCCTTCATAGTAGATTCTCCTGTCCTGGCACACCAGACAGAATCCCTCATACACCACTGCAGCATCACCGCCATCATCTCCTCCCGATTTAGGCAGCATCGCAGCACGGCCACAGCATCGCAGCACAGCTACAGCATTGCAGCACGGCTACAGCATTGCAGCACGGCCCCAGCATCTCAGCACGACCGCGTCACAGCATGGCAGGCAGCATCAGATAGCCTCACTCACCTCAGTAACCAGCAGCATCATAAGCAGCCGACATCAGCAGTAAGAGGCTATGGTCAGATGCTCAAGGTGAGGTGTGAGGTCACTTCTGGTCATTAACAGAGGTGCGGTCACTCATCCCTGGCAACTGCGGGTAACTTGCGCCAGTGGGTGATGGCCACAGGCTGGGTGACACCCACTATAATGGATGACAGACCAGGGCAGCAATACAGCAACTGGAGCACATCCGCTGGGTGACTGGGTACATCCGCTGGGTGACTGGGTACATCAGCTGGGTTACTGGGCACATCAGCTGGGTTACTGGGCACATCAGCTGGGTGACTGGGCACATCAGCTGGGTGACTGGGCACATCAGCTGGGTGACTGATCACATCAGCTGGGTGACTGGGCCCATCAGCTGGGTGACCATGAGAGCCAGCTCTTCAATGGGTGACAGTTGTGGGTGATTCTTCCAAGGCGGGCTGGGTGACTTCTTGTTTCTCTGTAAAATATTCAATTTCGGCCAGTAATTGCGTCCCCCAAAAGTCTCACCCAAACACTTATAACCTCCACCATTTATCCCAAACCAACAGACAACTCCACCAAATATAATATTACAACCACACAATTACTCAGACCCGCGGTCAGAAAGGGTCAGCTTAGATCACTTGTATTATAATATCACACAGATATTTATTTGAACTTTACACACACAAAAAAAAATATGGTAGCAATTGGTAGCATAACACAAATATAACCGAGCAGTCAAAAGGCACATGGGACTGGTTCCTACTATAAAAATAATGAGAATCCCACCGCTGCCACCATGTCATGTAGGGGGTAACGGATCTAAGGGTTAATTGGGGATATAGGAGTAAAGGGAGGGAGTGAGTAGGCAGGAGAGGTGAGTCGAGTGACAGGGGCGGAGGTAATGTGAGGTCACTGGTGACTACACCATCACCTCTCATTACCACCACACACTACTCACCCTCTCAGTACTTAACATAGAATATAATAAAATAAAGTATAAGAATAAAGAATAATAAGAATATAATGGGGACAGAGAATATTACTATTCCACTCAAACACAGTTTATTTAAGTCCTTGTACAATAATATATTTGGGAACAGGAGAACACTATTGGGTTTAGATAAATGGGGGTTGTACATATAGCAGGGAGACAGGGAATACAATTAACTGACGAAACAGAATATAACTTACAATATGGTTCAGAGGACAGTTCACCACAGGAACTCAGTCACACTTCTAGCCACAGGTCCCAAGACCTGCTCCAACAGAACTCTGCCCAGTGTCTCCAACAGTCTCCTTCAGAGACTCTCCAGCAGCTCTCCCAGAGCTCTGCACACCGGCAGCCGCTCTGCTAGAATCTCGTGCCCAGAGCTCTGCCCGAATGTCCCTCTCTAGTTGTTTCCTCGGCCTTTTATGGTCCCCAAGCATCCCGCCAATGAGGAGTGCATCATGTGCTTTGACCTGACGCCGAAACCTGACGCTAGTCCAAAAGACAAAAGACCTGAGACTTAAGTCGAGAGGCGTGTCTGACAGCTATTTACGAAGGGCAGGTGTGGCTGATTAGGTAGACCTCACAAGCACACTGACTACATCACAAGAGCAAGTTTGTGAGCAGGAGTCGCGACACTGAGAACAAGTTTGTGAGCAGGAGTTGCGACACTGAGAGCAAGTTTGTGAGCAGGGTTGCAACACTGAGAACAAGTTTGTGAGCAGGGGTTGCAACACTGAGAACAAGTTGTGAGCAGGGGTTGCAACACTGAGAACAAGGTTGTGAGCAGGGGTCGCAACACTGAGAACAAGTTTGCGAGCAGGGGTTGCAACACTGAGAACAAGTTTGCAAGCAGGGGTTGCAACACTGTGAACAAGTTTGTGAGCAGGGGTTGCAACACTGAGAACAAGTTTGTGAGCAGGGGTTGTGACACTGAAAGCAAGTTTGTGAGCAGGGGTTGCGACACTAAAAGCAAGTTTGTGAGCAGGGGTTGCGACACTAAAAGCAAGTTTGTGAGCAGGGGTTGTGACACTGTAAGGGTTAAGGCTACAGATAAAACAAATATTTCTTATCTTAAATTGTGGTTAATGGTATGTATATGTCAGTGATTGTGAACAGAGTGGAGAGGGATAATGTGGCCCTACTGGGCTGAGGTGGATGGTTGTGGATTGCTTGCTGAGGTGCATGGTTGTGGATTGCTTGCTGAGGAGATGGTTGTGGATTGCT